>VXBN01003881.1:721707-802417 GCA_013397395.1 Sinosuthora webbiana
TCCCCCATGGATCCCCATGGGCTGTGGGTGGATCTCTGCATCCCCTGTGGATCCCCATGGGCTGTGGGTGGATCTGTGCATCCCCCATGGATCCCCATGGGCTGCAGGGGCACAGCTGCCTCACCATGGGCTGCTCCAGAGGCTGCAGAGGAATCTTGGCTTCTTGCAGAGGAGCATCTCCTCTGCTCCTTCTCCACTGACCTTGGTGTCTGCAGAGTTGTTCCTCTCACGTGTTCTCACCTTGCTCTACTCTGGCCACAATTACAACTGTGGAGTCACTTTTTTTTTCTTCTTAAATCTGTAATCACAGAGGTGTTCCCACCATTTCTAATTGGCCCAGCCTTGGCCAGTGGCCCATCTGTCTTTGGAGCTGCCAGGGGTTGATTCTGCCAGACATGGAGGAAGCTTCTGGCAGCTTCTCACAGAAGGCACCCCTGTACCCCCTCTGCTACCAAAGCTTGGCCATGTCAACCCAATACACTCCCCCACCCTTCTGCTGAGATTGCACTGTACTGCTTGATGCTCTTGTGAAAAATTGAGGCTTTAGTACCTCTGTTTTGTTCTCACAGGTCAGTTTTGTTTGAACATCTGTGCTAGCTCACCTGTGTCATCAGGATTGACAGGTCTGGGGCTGAGTGATGCCAGGCAGTGCTGTAGGACTCTGGCACCTGAGCCTGCCTTGCTGCAGGGTGGGTGCTTCCCCAGCTGTGTGGGTGTGAGCAGAAGGAGCCCCTGGTCAGGGTGGCTGGAGCCCACGGAGTGGTAGGTGACCTGTCTGACACTTGATGCCAGCACTGCACCTGGGACTGGGAGTTGGTTCCTGATCTGGTACCTGCTTTTGCCAGAAGCTCCTTTTGGGACACCTCTCTGTGCCTTCAGGCACACGTGGCTGCTTGGATGTCGTAGTTTGCAGAGCAGCAGTTTGTACCCAAAGTTTAACACTCAGGCTCTCACACAGTTTTTCCTCATCCCTGTCCAAACAAAAGGTGCTTAAAATTCTCCCCAGCTGAAACAGCCTCCAAGCCAGGCACACTGCCTGCAGCAGTCTTAGGGGGTGAAGATATCTTTGATTAAAGTGGAAGAGCTGCAGGGGCAAAGCCTCACAGGGTTTCTGCTGCACTGGGCAGCCAGGTTGGGTGGGCACCAACCATGCTGCAGCCCCTGCCTCTCCTCAGTGCTTTCTTCTCTCAGCTGCAGAAGGGCTTAAAATCACAGCTCAGAGAGCAGGGAGGGAGGGTGTGGTACAGCCATACAACTGGCACACTAATTGGAGTTGAAGTTTTAAACTGAGGCAAAAAAGAAAACTTACTGCAGCCAGATGCAACTTCTAGCCACATTGCTCGCTGTAAGGGCGAGAGGGAGCTTGTGTCCTGGCAGAGGCAGGGCCTTCACACCTCTCATAACTCATGCCAGGCCAGAAGGCAGAAGACACCCATCTGCTGGGTTGTCCCTGTCTTCTCTGGCCAGCCTGGCTGCTTTTCAGACAGGCTGGGTGTTTTAAGGTACCTCCCTGAGGAAAGTAGCTGCAGGTGCTTTCCCCAGCATGGTTTGGGTTGCTGGGAGCTTGTGCACAAATCCAAACAGTTTTGTAGAAATAATGGAAATAGGAAAAATGCTGCTGGGAAGGTCTGACAGCACTGTCCACTGCCCACTCAGCCTGTGCAGCTTCAGCTGGGCTGTGCAGTGCCAGCTGAGAGCTGGCTCCTGGCACAGGCACTTCAGAGCCCTTCCACAGGACTTCCCCAGCAGTGTGTGCCTTGTGATGGGACAAGGAGCAGACTGATGGACACAGCTATGTGAGCAGCAGTGCCAGACACAGTGCAAGGCCTGTCAGGCACCTCTGCTCCAATTCATGGCATTTTTTCTCTTCCAAGCAGATAACAGTATCTATCCTACCCACCTTGAGCAAATATTTGAGAGATAAGCAGCCCTGTTTGTGCTCAGCAGCAATGACTGGACTCTGCTCGTGCACCAGGGATGCTTTGCTAGTGTGTCCTGCAGGGCAGTTTCAGGTCATGCTCAGTGTCCCACCTCTGAACAACTCTCTTCTTCCTCTCTGTGGCATTTCCCAGAGCCACCTCCTCCTCCTCCAGCTCCACAGGCAGGCCCAAAAGCCAGGTCCAGCTGGCAGCCCCCCTAAAGCTCAGGGAGCTCTGCAGAGCCTGTGCTGGCTCCGCTGTGTGTTTGCTCTGGGGGCAGGGTCAGCAGGGGGGACACCCAGTGCAGCACAGACCCACCATGATTGCAGGGCCCACAGACAGGCATTTCTCCCTTCTTCCCCTGCCCTCCCATAAAATTGGGGAAGAGACACGTTTTAATGACAGTTTGCTGAAATGTGCGTTCCCTGCTGGTTTGACATTGGGCAGGAAAAGTGTCTACAAAATCAATTTTTAATAAATGTAAACAACTAAATTATGAATGACAAAAATATCACTGAACAGTTAAATATTAATCATGTAATTACTTAAATTAATACTTTCAGTGCAATATTGTGATAGAGAGTTCTACTTATGCTGTGTCACTGCACTGTCCAGACCAGTGCACGGGGCCCTACAGGTCCACAGTGGCCCCCACAGCAGAGGGACCTGGGGGCCTTAGAGCCTCATGGTGCCACAGCCCCAGCTCCTGGTTGTCTCACAGGTCCCACGAGACTGGGTGCTCTTCTTAAGACCTCTGGAACCAGATTTATTAGGAAGGAACTTCCATTTTCTGTTCAAAATAAAGCTGTCAAGAAAATGGCTAAACTGGCCCAAAGCAGAGGGCAGACTGCCCCACCCCAAAACCTTCTCTGCCCCAAAGTGCCGTGAAACCCCCCAACAGCTGTGTGTGATGTGCAGACCCACAGCTGTGCTCAGTGATGATCTTTGGGAAGACCAGAGGTGCTCTGGAGGGAGCTGGGGCTGCCAAAGCCCTGTCTGCTCCTGAGATGGAGTTGGGAGAGTTGCTGAAGGAGGTGGTGTGTTGTTGTGAGCTCTGCTGCGGGGGCTGCACTGACTGCCCTCCAGGCCCCCTCTGTGCTCCTGCCTCAGCAGCTGCTGCAGGAGCCTGCAGGCTGCAAAACTGGTCACCAGGGTGAGGGGGGTGGGCAGCAGCCTTCTGTAGGTGCTTGTGGGCAGCACAGGGCTTCTCTCCTTGCCCAAGAAACTGAGAAAAGAATTTACTGGCACTCTTGTCCTTGTGGGCTGGCTGTCTTTGTTGTTTGTTTTTAATCTAATAAAAGAAGATCTTAATACCGTAGTAAAATTGGTACAAAGCTAGAAACTCGCCCCTCGGCGTTTTGGCAAAACATTATTGAAAATGTAAAAGCCTTTAGCAGAAACAACAGAAGCACAAAGAAACAGGAGGAATGGGATCAACAGGTTGTGTTCTGGCTCTTGGGAGAGGCAGAGAAGCGCATCCAGCCAGGGCTGGAGGTGCCAGGCTGGAGGCTGGACAGCCCCGTGGTGGCTCTGCGGCAGCGGTGGCCGAGGGCAGGGAGCCTTGGAGGGCTGGGGTGGGCAGCACTGCAGAGCAGTGAGCAGGTACATGGGAAGAGCTCTGGGAGGGCAGGAGCAGCTGAGGAGGAAGAAGAGGCAGCTGGGAGGATCTGTGCACTGGGCAGATGGAGTGAGCATGGCAGGACCTGGCCAGGGCAGTGGAAGCAGTGGAAAGACTCCTGGCATCCTTAGGTTTGCAGCTGCTGGAGCTGATCCTGGCTCAGTCTGTTCCCTGTATGGAAATTAAATATTGGACACAGATTATACAAGTGTTTCTGAATTAGAAAGTGAAGCATCCCTTGCAAAAAGATGTGAATGCTGAAGGAGTGTTCATTGTTCAGACTCGCCCTTTGCTGTAGGATCCCAGTGCAGCTCTTGTTGCCTTGTCTCCCTTTCCCTGTGCCTCTTCACAAGCATCACTGGAAGTACCATTCCTGTGTGCCATGAGCAAGTGCCTCCTGAAAATGCCATTAACTGATTTGTCCAGCAGTGCAGTACTGGTTGCTATGACCACTCACAAAAACAACCCTGTTCAGGGTGACTGCTGCCCAGTCTGAGCTGCAGCAGCTCCCCGTGACTTAACTCATGGCACATGGTGGGTCACTGGAGGGAGCAGCTTCCTGAGGCTGCCAGCCAGGCTGGTACCTCATTTCTGATTGATCATCAGCAAGTCTGTGCAGTGCAAAGCCCTTCCTGTCCCCCTGCTCTTGCTGACTGGGCAGCTCTCTGACAGCCTGAGTGCCTTTTGCTGCTCTGCTCCTGTGTGAGGCCACAAAGACCCATCCCAGAGAGCTCCATGGCCTGGTGCAGAGCATGGAGCTGCTCTGGTCACTGTGCTCCTCTCCATAGCTGCACACACGGTGAGGAATCCTGTCAGGAACTGTCCATTTGAGTTCATTTTGTGCTCTCTCAGCATTGCATTTTCCGAAGGACTTTCCCAGGTACGGTTTAAACCGGCGAGACGGGAGAAGCGGGAGCACTTTCCACATGCAGCATTACAACATGCTGCAGTGGAGTTGGTTCTTGGAACATAGCAGCCCCCTAAAATGTCAAATAAATCCTTAAACTATTCATCACTCTGTTTTTGGGGTGGCAGTTAAGTCTTTCAACACTCTGTGAGTTTCTTTCCCCAGCAGTAATTTTGCTGGTGAAGAAATACAGCTCAGGGCACTCCACAAAGTGGGGCCTCAAAATTCATGTTTTGTTTTCATTACCAAAAAAATGCTTTACTACATTAAAGACTGGCCCATTAAAATTTTGTGCCCTGTCTTCTCTGCACCCTGTCGTTGTTGGCAAGCCTTCCCCCCTGCCCATGCAGAGCAGCTTTGCTTCTGCAGACTCCACAGAGAAAGGGCAGCAGAGGGGAGGAGGGTCCAGCCGCAGCTCAGCTTCTTTAGATGTAAGATCTCAAAACTTCCAATAGCCATGCAAATTTACTCAGTAAATGTATGTACTGAACCTTAAGCTATCAGTGCTTCCTCTGCTTTCAGTGTATCCCAGCACAGCACACTGCCAAAGGAAATAAATTAACTGTCTGGTTCCTGGAATAAAATGCAATGCTGTACAAAGCAGTATATTTAACTGTCTTGGGCAAATAAAATAACAACAAAAAAGAAAACAGCGATTTACAGGAGCCTTACTGAACCTTGTGATTATATAAATTAAATGTTGCCAGATGAACTGGATGGTATTCTCTGATACCGTAGGAATGCTGGAGGTTGGAGAAAACAGTAAATGTTATAATTAGGGTTTAGGAGAGCACTTGGTTATTCTCACAGGTAACTCAGGCTAGCTGTATGCTGGCATGGGCATGAGAGCAGGCAGTAAAACCTGGAGCTTCCTTAATTACGAGGGCAGAAAGGTTTTTTAGCAAAATACAGTGGGGACTTACTAAGTCCAGTTTTATTTAATATTTCCACACTTCATTTAGATATAAATGGCACATTAATAAATACACAACTATATTAGCAAGTTAGAAGATCAGAGCAAGGTGCAGCTGTGGGCCAGGGCGCAGGGCCAGCTGTGCAGGGCCCAGGCAGGAGCCCCAGCAGGGCAGTGGGGCAGCAAACCTGCCCTTCCCAGCAGCTGGGTGGGCACTGGGATCACTTCCAGATGCTCCCCACGCTGCCGGGAATGAAAGCCTGGGCTGGGGTGGTGGTGCTGGGAGGAGGGAGCAGCAAGGCTGTGGCCGCACATTCGTCAGCAGTGCTGGACATTGCCTGGGGCAAGGTTTGATGAGCTTGTTTGATGAGCTTGTTTGATGAGCTTGTTTTCCAGGGAAGGGGAAAGCCCTGCCCCGGTCCCAGCGAGGGACACGGGGGGATTTCATGGGCGATTTGAGGGGCAGCTCGATAGCGAAACGCAGCCAGCTGTGGGATAGTCTCTCTGGGAAATGGAGGAGTCCTCACTGGCAGGATTATTTAAGACTCGACTTTGAAAGACGAGACACTCTGCAGTTGGGAACAATGCTGCACTGTCAGAGAGATGGACTCAATTACTTAATAGGTCGTTGCTGTCTGTCTCTTGCGTTTTCCCTTTCAAGAACATATATTCAGCTGGGTTATTTCTCATGGGAAGACAAAGCCTTGTGAGAGAAGCCAGGCCTTTGGAAGGGAGAGGCTGCAGGAGCAGCAGCCAGGCAGATGCCTGGTTTGCTCTCTGTGGAGTGGGAAAACCTGGAGTGATGTAGCTGATGTGGTCCTTTGATCCCATAATCAACTGATCCCCAGGTCTCACAGGTCATGCTCCCATTTTTTCCCTCACAGAAGATTTGCCACGGTGCTCTCCCCCTGCCAGGCTCATCCCCAGGACTGCTGTGGTGACACTGTGGTCCCACAGGCTGTGCCATAGGGGCTGCATGGGCCATTGGCTTCTGTTTTTCCAGAACATTGGATGGACACTGACAGGTCCTTACAGCCCATCTCAGTGCTTGGGCAGCCTCTCCCTCAGCACAGAAGGGCTTGGATGGGGGTGGATCAAATGGCTGGAGGCAAGCTGGTGGCCAGGAGCCGTCTCTGAAGTCACCGCTTGGTCCCTTTGCAGGACGTGGTGCACAGGGACGTGTAACAGCCAGGGCCTCATGTTCTCACCAAAACCACCCTGCCAGCCCTGGGGTGAGCATTCCAGGGAGCTTTCCTGGTGGGGCATGGGCCTGCCTGGCAGCCCTGGCCAAGGGCAGCACCAGCCTGGAGCCAGGACAGCCCCCAGTGCTCCTGTGTCACTGCCCACACACCCAGGGCACTGCCCTCCTGCTGTGTTTGTCACCTCATTAAGGTCCTGCATTACCTTTTGCACATTGAATTGATGCACCTAAATTGGTTGTTCTTAAGCCCCAAGGCTGTAATGAGATTTTGTCTCTTTTGCCCATCTCTTTTTCTCTTCTTTTGTTTCAGGATAAGTCGTCTGTTTAATGGCACAGAGCCTATTGTCTTGGACAGTTTAAAACAACATTATTTCATTGATCGAGATGGGGAAATTTTCAGATATATATTAAGCTTCCTAAGGACATCTAAGCTACTGCTCCCAGATGACTTTAAGGTAAGGAAAGCTATAGTCTGCAATCTGTTTTTTCTTCCCTTTCTGTCATTTGTTTTGATGCAGGTTGGTTTGTGTGCTTGACCTAAACACACCTAACTAAATGTTGCTGTTTATTTGTTAGGATTTTTACTACTTGTGTATTACACCAGGGATGTTATTATTTAATAAATGGACCGATGGTTGTCATGGATACCAAGAAAAGTTAAACTATGAAGCTTATGGCTAAATCAGTTTTTCTAAACTAATTGTATTTTCTCACATTTTTAGCTTATTTATCAGGGTATAACAACAATTAAGAAGCAACATCAGCAACTTGCACTTAGCAGGGTTTAATGCTCAGAATCTGAAAGAAATGTTTTAAATTTGATACGTAGAGGACTTGAACTGTGTAAATCTATTTCTTGTTGGTATAAAAAAGAAACCCTTAAACAAGCCCATAAGGATTTGTGTTAGACATAACCAGTGCAGATACTTTGATTTCAGGCAGTAATCTGCTCACAGTTAATGCCAAAATATTCTTGGGAGAGGGAATTGACTGAGGGCTTTTTAAGGAGCAGGACATTATTTGTATGGAGTCGTGGTGCTGGTGGTTTCTGTGCAGGCCCTGATTGTTTAAGGGCTCTCCTCTCAGCCTTGTTTGTTTGGCTTTGCACTTACGAAACTCCAGCATTGTCACCCTTATGTAGGAAAATTAGAAGACAAAAGTGTCCAAGCTGTAGATGACAAGATTCAACAAAAGCACTTATTCCAGGATGAAATGATGAATAAACTGGGATGGCAGATGGGGATCTGCTCAGTTAGAGGATGCAGAGCATTGCTAGGAAGGAAAACTCCTGCTTTCTCTGAAATGCCATTTCACTTTGTTGTGCTGGCTGGGCCACAAGGTCCCTTGGTCAGTTGTGACTGAGTGAGTCCAGAGTTGTGCTGGTGGCTCTTGCTTTGGAGCAGAGCTGGTGCTCATGCTGCAGGCTCAGCCATTCTCCCCTGAGTTAGGATAATCACGTCTGACCCCACCTGGGAGGGTCTGCAGGGGGAGGTTTGAGCTCCAGCCCAGAAGGGCTGTCCTGGGCACTGGTGAGTGGCAGATGGGCTGGGGAGGCTGCCCCATGGGATGGGGGGGAGCCAGAGAAATGAGGGCTGGCTGGGAGAAAGCTCTGCAGAGACATGAGAGAAAACCTGTGTGTAGAAGTGAAGCTGAAATCCAGACCGACCCTGGGGTCATGAGGTGGGTCAGGGAAAGGAGGTGAATGGAGAAGTGGGAGGGGTGCAGGAGAGATGCCTTAGAGCAGTGTGTTGGACAATCCAGTGGGACAAGGTGTGAGAAGGGAAGGTGGGAGAGAAGAGAGAGGTGGTTTGAGCTGGTCATGGCCTTGACCAGCACCCAGATTTCAGAGGTGCTCAGAACAGAACCAGCAGGACTTGGCTGGGGACTGCAGGGGAGCTGGATGCCCAGGACTTGTCTGTGCAGCCAGCCCTGGCAGGGCAGGAGAGGCTCAGGGGAGCTGGTGCTGTCCCAGCTCAGGCCGCTGCTCCAGACCAGCCCTTTGCACAGGGTTAACTGGATTTTATTTAGTTCCTCCCTGGGAGAGCTTTAGAGCAAACCCCAGGCTAATGAGGGCTCAAGAACAAAGCAAAGCATTGCTAGGTAGGGAGTAACTAAATCAAAATGCATAGAAGAATGCGCTGTAAAGCTGTATTAAAACTGCACTGTAAACGGATTTAACTTCACAGAAATCGTGTAATTTTGCCAGCATGATTAAAGTGACAGAAGACAATAATCAAAGGCAGCAAATGGAATCACTCGGTGTTTCTAAATGCAAAACTCTATTTAAGGTAAAAAACCTGACAGCTTTTCCAGTGAGACTTGCATTAAATGTTCTTTATGTCAAACAAAGCATTATCAAGTGTTTTGAATATTTATTAGTTTTTACCCCTTAATTTAATCAAGCAGTTTATTAGCCTCAAGGTTTAGCCAAGTTGCTTTTCAACTTGAATTGCTGCTCAGATGGTTATTTTGGAAAGTTTGGAATGTTAGTACCACACCAGCATTATTGTGTTTGCTATTTCAGTGTTGTTTTCAGACCGAGTTAACACTGAAATGCAGAGAAAGTGGTGCATGTGTTCCCAGGCTAGTGATTCTTTATTATCAAGTCTGAGTGGTGTGTTTACAGTGAATATTAATTACACTTGCAGCTACCACTAAGCCAGGACTTGAAAGTGTCTCCCAGGTGTTCCTGCTGGAAGCAGCACTCCTATGGTTCCTGTAACTTCCCTGGGTTTGGGGGATTTTGAGCCACATGAGGTGTGCTGAGGAGTGAGTGTGTGTTTGGCTGGGCTCTGCTCTGCAGGCAGCCCACAGCGGGCTGTGATGGTGCCTGCCCTGGGTCAGTGTCTGTGCAGGGACAGGACACTGTGGGCAGGCATGGGGCCAGCACCCAGCTCTGCCACGCTGCTGGGTCAGGGCTGGCTGCCACAGGAGCTGCTCCTCCCTCCTCTGGTGCCCAGATACTCCTGCCTTCATCTCCCCTGCCCTCAGAGGGGCTTCCCCACGAGCAGCAGGTGTCCCTTCACTGTCAGTGCCTGACTGCACACAGACCCAGGAGCTGGTGTGCCTCCTCCTTTGAGACTCACTCCCGGCTCAGAGCATCAAACAAAAACAGACAAAGGCAGTGTGTGTATTGTTACTCCCTCTCGGAGGGGGAGGAGCACAAAGGCACAGGACATCTGAGTTCTGTGTGGATTACAGGGATCACCTGTAACACCAGAACGGCAAGGCCACCACTCTGATTTATTAATACAGTTACAAGATTTGTGTGCTTGCATCTGAAGTCTTCTCCAGCTGACCTCAGGAAACGGTGCAGTTGTCATGGTAGAAGTGAGCAACTTTGTTTCATAGCCAGGAGTCAGATCTTCACAGCGCTAAAAATACAAAAGAAACATTGAGTTAGGATGACAGTTTGTTGTTTCATGTAATAAAGAATAACAAGTGGAAAATGGACAGAAAGAGCCATTTCAGCCTGTTCAGGAGTCAGCATTAGGTAGAAGAATAGAGGATGTCTTTGGTACTGAGAGAAGAGCATCAGGTCTGTGGGACACACGGTCTCAGTCTGTGCTGGCTGTGCCAGGGTGGCAGATCTGCCCCAGCCCATTGGCACTGACAGGTCACACCTCCCATCTCCTCCCCAGGAAGATGTCACCCTTGTCAGAGGTGACTGCAGAATTCAGTCCGCTTGAATTCCACCACAAAGGAAAGCTCTTCTACTGAACAAAAAGCAGAAGATTATTTTGTGAAAGGCAAAAGGCTGCATCCTTGGAAGATCTGTTTATGTTTCCCATGAGATCTAAATGTAGGCCAGGAGCTGTGGCTGGAGAAAGGCTGTGTGCATCCCACCTGCCTGTCTGCTCCCTTTTTCAAGTGTCCGGGCAGAACTTCCCCACTAGTTCCTGCAACAGCCACAGCAATTAAAGACTCATGGTAGCTACAAAGGCCTTTTGTGGTACTTTACAGAAAAATTTAAGGCTATACTGGCTATTTCCCCTTTCAGTCAAACAGCACCCTGCTTGTGACTGCCAGTGGTGGTGGGGATCACCTTTGGAGTAAAACGTGTTCCTAGGCTAAACAGAAGCAGCTCTACTCTGTCACAGTGCTTGGCTCTGGTACTGCTGTTAGGGAGCTGGGAACACAGGGAAATAATGCTTATGAGAAATGGTTGATTAAATTAATCCTGCAGGACAAGGAACTCCTGGGTATTGTACAAAATCTGCTGTGGAGTGCTGCCTGCTGCTCAGCAACACTGCACTGCCACCAGGCTGGAGCCCCTGTGGGAGACAGGGTGCAGGTGTCCATGGGCAGGGCTCAGGGCTGGGGTGGGGCAGCAGCTGTGCCCTGGGGCTGAGTTTCAGTGACCCTCAGAGCCCTTGGCCACTGTGGCTACTCCCTTCCTGTGCAGTGAGGTGTGCCTCTCCTGGATGGGGCCAGGGAGATCCATGTCTGCATCTGCCTTTGGTAACTTATTGAAGCTATCAGCATGGAAATGTTTTCATGCGGTTCCTGTGGCACCTGCCTGGCGAGGGCTCTTGTGGGTTTAATTCTTCTACATTTCATATTAAACTTCAGTAAATCTTCAGGGTAGGACTTGATATCTACAGTGCAAGGGTGGAAATACCTATGCCAGTATTACCTGGGCATCCTAAGCATTCAGTGCAGGTAGTCCTGGGCTGGGCTCTCCCAGTCTGGTCACAGGCAGAATTCTGAACAATAAAACCTGAAGGAAAAGACTGTGGGCTTGGTGTGGAGCCCATGACCCTGCCCAGGCACAGGATTCAGAGAACCAGACCCCCATGCTGTGAGCCACTCATTCTGCATTCCTGGCTTTGTGAAATCCTCTTCCCTCCCTAAACACAGTCAGATTCCCTCAGGATGCCCCAGTCCCTCCCTGCAGAAATGTCCCCTAAGAGGAGCAGAGCAGGGCAGGGCAGCCTTTTGTGCTGGTGGCTGTGGGCAGCAGTGCCCTGGGGTCACACAAGGTGTCCCTTCCCAGCACTGTCACTGCTGGACAGCAGTGAATTCCTCTTGCCTACAGAAGAGACTTTTTTGTCCCCTCCACTTGTTACTGTGCTACAGCACAACAAACTGCCTTTATTGGCACTGCCTGACAGTAGGTGCCCTGATTCCCTGACATTCCCTCTTGGCACCAGCACACCTCAGTTCCCAGGGTCTGTACAGGGCCCTTCTTCAGGTGCACAGCCCTTTCCATATTTGTGCTGAACCCAAGTGTGGAATGGCACAGGCATGAGAGTCTGACTTTAGAGACTAACCCCAGCACCAGACTCAGCCCAGGCCATTGAAGCAGGTGCCCACCTTGTCCCACAGAGCTGTTGTGGTGCTCCAGCAGAGCCCTGATTTCCACACAGCCCCTGACGTGTGGCTCTGTCATTCTGGGGAAAGTACTGGAAGAGCTGCTCCATTTGAAAGCAGGGTCTCTTCTCACAAAATGGTATCAGAATGTACAATTTATCCTGTTCATTTTAGGGCAAATGACAACTAGCAAGAGGCACTCAAAAGCTGCAGTTGTTGGGGTGGGCTGAGTTGGCTGTGGGAGAAGCAGGGCTGGTGTGATCCGGGTTTTCCTTGGTTTATGGCATTGCTGTTCTGGCCCGAGGGTGCAGGACCATTGAAGTCCTGTGATTCAGGATACTGTCAGCCTGGTCCAAAGCCAGTGAAGGCAAACACTCTCTAATGTCATGGGCTTTGCATCCAGCCTCAGGAGCACTGTACTGCTCTCTGCTCTCAAAAATGAAGGGCTGTTTTTCCTGTCACTGTACCATCTCTTCCAGGTTTTACTGTTGAGTTTTCTTAGCACATATTCACTTGATTGATTTTACAAATAATACCTTGTTTTATAGTGTCCATGAACCCAGATACTCTAAAACTGGTTTTTCAGGACCTACTGAAAACAGCAGATGACTTTCCATTGCCTTCAGAAAGTACTGGATGCTCCTTTTCACTCTACACATCACATTTTTCTTTAGCATTGCATGTTTCCTTGCTTGAAAATGCAATCCAGGGCACCAGCAGATGCCAAGTGAACATTTGGCAGGCCACTGCACACACCTCTGTAGTGAACACAGTTGGGTGGTAGACTCTGCTGATTCAGTGTCCTGCACAGAGATTTCAGACTTCTTTTTTTTTAATTTATGTCACTAATTCCTGTAGGTTTAAACTGATCCCCTGTTCAGTACCCAGGGAGTGTCACTGGTGGACAGAGGAAAGGGGTGATGGCTGAGCAGAGAGTGCTGGTTTGGGGGAAGGGGAGCATTCCTGCCATCAGAGGCCGAGGCTGTGGGGCTGCTGCTGTCTCAGCTGAGAGCAGCAGTGCAGGCAGCTCCACACCTCTGTGCCTGGCCTTTCCCAGCACCGGTTGCTGGTTGTTTGCAGCATGCTCTCTGCATGATTCCCTCTTTAATCTTCTGTTGTTTTCCATCTTCAAGCTGTCCCGTGAGAGTGTTGGTTGCCCTCATTTCTTCCCACTTGCTCTTATCCCTCTTCCTCTCTGCTCCTCTTATCCTCCAGTCCTTTTTTCTCCCTCAGCCGTGTGCACATTGTCCCAACCTTGGCAGACATCAAAGAGATGTAAAGGATTGGATGTCCCTTTTGTAAGTCGATCACCTTGCCCTGTCACTGTGAATATTCATATGTCTGCAGGCTGCAGGCAGCCCTGGGGTGAAGGAGCACCTCCACTACCGGTGGGTCTGTGCTGCCAAATCTGAGCAGAGCTAACTGCTTTGGTTCAGTAATACCCTGCAGCAGGAGATTTTACAGGTTAATTCCAAACCACTGTGAAGAGTCGCACCTTTTTGTGCTGCATGTTCATTGGCCTTTGATTCCCCCTCCTCCCCGAGTCCCGGGGCAGCAGCACACCCGTCATTTTTCATGTCACTTTGGTGCCCATTTCTTGATTGCTTCTCGTCATCTCATACTTCCCAGTCCGAATTATTTCAGTCATTTCAGTCTTGATTCTTCTTTTCGTTCCATTTTATTTTTCATTTCATTGGTGTAGAACTGGCCTTTGTCCCGGGTGTTGACCTCCAGCACACCCCACAAAAGCACCTGTGGTGCAGCATTTGCATGTGTAAAGAGGGGCAGGAGCCAGGAAAGCAGACCCAGGTCTGTGCAGGGGGGAGCCGGTGCTGAGCTCTTGTTGCTCCTCTTCCCCTGGAGGCTGGAGGAGGCTGGGGGAGCCAAGTGCCCCCAGGGTCCTTGTCCTTCTCCTCCTCCTCCTCCTCTGCTGGGCTGGCGGGCTCAGCTGCCTCCTGGGGTCTGGGGATGCTCACACCCTTTGCTTCCTTGTGCTCTCACATATTTCAGCTGAGGTGGGAAGATCTGTCAGAATCTGATGAAACAATCACTGAACTGGGAATTGGATCAAATTGGGAATTTGAATTGCCCAAAGCCCAAGTGAGGTGATGGACAAAGGGCAGGGAAGAGCTCCTGTTCAGCCATTGGAGCACACAGCTGGCTCCCGGCCAGCAGGACGGTCACTACCTCCGTGTCATTTACCAGGCTCCAAACACTTCAAATACATGAATAGTCATCAACTGCAGGCAGCAGCTCAGCTGCTGTAGCTGAATTTCAGCCTCAGCAAAGACAGGTGAGAAGTGAAGCTGAACTGACATCTCCATCTCCTAACGTGTGTGAGAGGCGACAGCAGAGCCCGAGATCTGCTCTGAGATCAGAAGGATCCGAGGCCACGAGTGAAGATTAGGGCTTGGAACAGCTTCTCTTACATCAGTAAGCTTTGTTTATTGCAACCAACTACTCTGATTTCTTAATCCAACAGTGGAGCCTTCTGGCATTGAGCTTGTGGGATAATAAATGAAAGCATAATTCAGTGTAATGGGAACTTCTCAGTCAGCTCAAACAGATTCAACACCAGCACCGTGTGGTTTTCTGTGGAGGTGTACGGAGTGGGTACCTGTTGCCTTTGCTCTCCTGCTGACAATACATAAGCCTAAGTAGGTCAAACAGGAACAATACTCATTTTTAAAAGAGAACTATAAGCATTTCTAGTTTCTCCTTCTCCCTCTCTCTCTTTTTTTTTTTTTTTCCCAGGACTTTAATCTTTTATATGAAGAAGCAAAGTATTACCAGCTGCAGCCAATGATTAAGGAACTTGAGCGATGGAAACAAGAGAAAGAACAAAGGAAACATTTCCAGCCTTGTGACTGCTTGGTTGTAAGAGTGACTCCAGATCTGGGGGAGAGAATTGCATTGAGTGGGGAGAAGGCTTTGATAGAAGAGATCTTCCCGGAGACCGGGGATGTCATGTGCAACTCGGTGAACGCGGGCTGGAACCAGGACCCCACCCACGTTATCAGGTTTCCCTTGAATGGATACTGCCGGTTGAACTCCGTGCAGGTAATGAATGGCCGTGCCTGCTGCCTCATCCCTGGCTGGGGTACTTTTTTACTATGTCTTGTTCAATTATATGCAAATTATTTGCTTCTGCCCAATTACTTTCAGTGCTTAGACTGCAAGGAAACATTTTTCTGCCTGGTGAGATCACAGTCTTTCAGGTTTTCCTAAGTCTAAGCAGAAAAATACATTTAGATTTTGTGTATGTTAGTGCCATGCTGGCCTCATAATGGTGTTATACTGATAAATGCTAATTTTTTTCATCAATGTATACCCTTTGGCAGTTTTTTTTTTCCTCCAAAGTGCCTCTAGGAAAAAAGAGAGAGTTCCAAAAACTACAAAAAAAAATCTCCACACCATTTTATAGAAAATGCAACAATGTGTAAATGCATAATTTATGTCTCACTCATAATTAAATGATGGTGCCTGCGGGATGGACTTAAAAAAATTGATCTCTGCACTTTTTTTTTTTTTTTCAAAAGGATGTTCTATAAAAATTGCCCAGAGTATTTTAAACAAAAATGTATTTCATTTTATACTCAGAGTTTTGACATTAGGTTTAAAATTAAACATATGAAACAAAAGAAGATAACTGGACAGATAGGTGGATGGCAGCAGGAATAAATACGTGGTCTGTGTTCAGGCAGCAGCCTGTGGGCAAGCAGTGCCATTTCTCAGGGATCACCAGTGCTGCAGCCAGAGCTCTGCTGGTGTGGCTGTCCTGGGGCTGTGGGGAGGAACCAGGCCTTGGTGCCCTTCACTTGGGCTTTAATTAACATGGAGCTCTTGGTTTTCCTGTGGATTCTTTTGGAATATGCTCCAAATGCTCGTGTTACGGGAAGGGAAATCAACCTAGAGGGGAGTATGTCCCCAGTTACCATCCTCTGCACGTGGGCTGTGGCTGCAGATGTGAACTGGGCTGTGGGAAATGCCGTGGTTGTCTGGATAAACTCCCCAGTGGGCAAAAACCCACAGAAGAGCTGGTCCATGGGCCAGGCTGGCTGGGGAGGGAGGTGCAGCAGCAAGGGAGGACGAGAACCTGGAGCTCCTGTGCCTGTGTGGGTGTCACACAGCAGGCTCAGGCAGCCTGTGTCTCCCAGGCTGCCAGGGGACATCTGCAGGAGAGCTGCAGTCACTGAATCTGGAAAGGTGGGTGCAGTTAACAGTGACCCCCCTTTTCAGCAGGGCTGAAACCAGCCCAAACCCAGTGGGCTTGCCTGGATTTGGGTTCATGACTCCCAGGTGGTGTATTTGGTTGAACTTCACCAGGCTGTGGTTAATTCTGCATGGTCCTTAGCAGTTTCACACTTGGCAAGGTCTGGGGTGGGCTTGGCAGGGTTTGGGGTGGGTTTGACGAGGTTTGGGGTGGGCTTGGCAGGGTTTGGGGTGGGTTTGACGAGGTTTGGGGTGGGCTTGGCAGGCTTTGGGGTCGCTGCCCCGAGCCCAGGGCTGGGGGTGGTCAGAGGCAGCTCTGTTGCTGGCAGTGGGACAGGGAGGTGTCTCCACTGCTGTGCTGGGAGCAGAGGGAGCAGGTAGCAGGTAGGGAAGGGCATTTGTGTGCCAGCCAAGGTGTCCACGGGACCCTGTTAGATCACACAAGGAATTAGAGGAGCTGAAACCACAAAGATGAATCACTGACCAGCCCAGCAGTGCCTGGCAGAGCTCGGGGTGCCCCCATGGTTGAGCACTCAGCTCTCTTTTATCCAGTGCTGCAGCTCGTAGGATACATGTCCTACATGTGTAGTAAAAGCTGAACACTAATTACTGTTATTATTTGAATGTATTTTGAATTCAGTCAAAATTCAGACAGAATCAAAGGGTCTCTTTGCAAGTTCATGTTGTAGAAAAAATTTCTGTCAAAGAGTCTACAGTATAAGTAATACTGTTAAATTACATCATTTTACTAAATTACATCATTTTACTATATAATTAATAGAAAGTGTTTTCAAACACTTTCTGGAAAATGATGCATTTCTGAGACCAAAGGCTGATGTAATCAGCAGCTAATTAGCATTGGCTCTGATGAACTCTGGTCAGCATGAAGGGACTGCTCTTCTCCCTCCAAGGATTTTTTTGGCAAAACAATATTAAGTCAAAAGTTGGAAGTACAGTGAAGCAAATGCACAGACTTAAGGTAGGTGGGTAGTGGCTGGAAAAGCAGAATTGCTTGCAAAGAATCTCAAAGAGCAACACAGGAGGCCTGTCTGTTATTTGCTGAGGTGATACATTACTTCTGTCTCCCTGTGCTCTGCTCAGTGTATTTGGAAGCACAATTGCAATATTCATACATTTTTTTTTTTATGTTTGAAAACTATTTTCATTACATGCTTAATATCAAGAACTGTGCATATAAACAAAGAACATCAACACCTAATAAGCAAAAAAAAAAAATACAGTAACTCTTAATTTTACACCCATTTGTTATATATAGGTACAGGTTTTTTAAACTCCTTGCAGTAGGTTCTGGTGGGAGTCATGAATTTACCTTAGAGAAAATTCTGTGATGCTTGTGAATGTTGAACATTAAGTCTTCATAATTAAGAATGTATTTGTTAATATTCTGCAAAATTTAAATGAAATGCACCTCGTGAAAGGATCAGGTTTCCATTTGGAAAACCTTCCAACAAAATCAGATGTGCTCGGAATATTGGAAGGCAGCACATATTAAACCCGAGCACAAATGCTCTATTTAATAACGTGCATGTGTCCCTGTACCTGGGAGAGCCACAGCTGATACTCAGGTTTTGGCATATCCTCTTTGGAGATTTTCACCAAAGTAGCAGAGACAGTCACTGCTTTCCCCCTGTCTGTATCTTACCTGCAGAAGAAATAATGTGTATGGAGTGAGATTCTGTGAATGGAATTTCAGCCTGTCCATGTTCCAAATGCTGTTCAGTCTCATGCACGGCAGCACTGAAAGGAGCCTTTCTCCCTAGACCTGAGCTCAGCCTCACCCAAGTGACACTTAAAACTGCAGTATTTAACCATCCTCAGCATTGTTTACAGGATTTGGCCTGTTGTGTTTCTTGCTGAGAAAATTGATGATGCCAAGGTTCTTAACACCAGATTATAGCCTGCAGTCTGGTCCTTCCAGCACGTACTGAGCAAAAATGAATCGCTTTGTTCGGCGTGTGGTGCTCTGAGGTGTAAAGTCTATCTGGACTGGGTGTTTGCAGAGAGAGCCTCAGTGAAAAAGAATCCTGTGTTAACATCCAGCTTTCCATAGCTTTGGTCTGAGGCAAGCCAAGGGCACCCCCCTGCTTGTTTTGTCTTACAAGCAAATTGATTTAAAAAACTTTTTAGCAAGGATTTTGAAGTCCCATCTCTCTGAGATCTTACCTGTCAATCCTCTGTTTCACTATCCAGTTCAGTGGGAGAAGCCTCCTTTCCCATGGCTGGGTTGTCTCTCATCTTCATCCTGCCAGGGCTAGGAGCAGTGATCGTAATACAGGCAGAATATATTCCAGCCTGTGAAACAGCAGCCTGCTGATGTCTTATTCCTCCCTCTGTCTCAGACTCCTCCTGCCTTCCTCTCTGAGGAGGAACAGTGTTGGTGTCTGCACCCCATTTCTGTCCTACAGACATTGTCCTACAGACTGCAGCCCGTTTCTGTCCTTTTTGCCCCACATACAGCCTGGGCAAATAAGAGGGATGAAAGCTTTCTTTCTCTATCTTAAATGTATTTCATTAACCCATTCTCCTGACTCTTCTTCTCTTCTCTCCCACTTAATTTTTCTTCCATACTCTGGTGTGCTTTTTTTGAGCTTTCAGTTCTACTACTTTCTTGCAGTGTAGAGTATGCAAAAATCAGGGCAAAAGTCAGGGAGATTTGGCATATGTGACTTTCTGAGAACGCTGAAGTCCCTGTGTCCCAGGGCCAGGCAGAACTCCTCAGGCAAGTTGATTTTCAGCAGACTCTGCATGACTTAGGCAAAGCTCTGCTGGAGCAGCCTTTCCTTTGCCCGTCCTTTGAGCCAGGGGAGCAAGAGTAAAACGTTTTAGTTACCCCTGAGAAGCCAAACCCTGGATTAAACGCAGATGGATAGCACAGGCAGCCCCTAAGGAGGGATCAAATGGATTAAAGCCAGCAAATGCTGCTGCCATGGTTTGCATTGCACTACGACACCACCTCGGACACAGCTGTCCTTCCAAAATCATGTCTCTGGGAAAAGCAAAGCCAACACTCAGGCAGAAGGAATGGTGCACTGAGAAACGCACGGTGGCCTCTGTGTGAGGCGAGGGCAGTGCTCTGGTGTGGGCACTGACATGCTCACAGTGAAATTGAACACACACCAAGCTCCTTCTAGAACCTAAGCCCAGGAGTTGACTCCATCTGGAGGTGGGTGTATTGCTTAGACACTTCAGTAGGACAAAGAATGAGTCTGTAAAGGGCTTGGTCCTGGTGCAGAGGGGTGTCACACGGGGCTGGTGCTGCTGTGACTGAGATTTAATAAACTGGAGGGTCACTTCCCTGCTCCTTGTGCTGCCACAGTGGGAGCCACACTTTGGGTGAGGCTCTTGGAGAAGAGCACAGCCTGCTGCTCCTGGATGGCTTTTCTCAGTAGAGAAAAACACGGCAACCATTTCTCCAGGCTGCTGCCCAGGACTCAGGAGAGCCTGAGTGGGTCCTGCATTGTGGATCTGGCATCTGCCCTCACCTGACTCTGGGAAAAGCCTGGTGTGTCCTGCTCTGCTGGGAAGCTGAATATCAACATACACATGTGAGAAAGGGCCTGGATCCCAGTGCCAGGATCAGGATATCCTGGGGAAATGTGCTGGGTGACAGTCACAGAAATTAAAGTTGCCTCTGGGTTCTCTTAATTCATGCGTCTACATGCACCAACTTTTCTTTAGGAGGAGGAGGAGAAAATACATACTTGGGCAGTACAGATTAACCTCTTTCTTGGGCCAGAACATTTCCCTGTTGTCCATATGCTGGCTCTGCATCCTGTCCCTGCCATGCTTTGCTCCCTCCCAGCGAGGGCAAACAGCTGTGATTGCCGCGAAGGTCTGGTGGATGTGTCATTTGAACTCCTAATACATTTTCATCTGCCAAGGAAGAGCTTCTCAGCCCCCCTTTCTCTCAGACTGTTCATATATTACTAATGAATAATTGGCACTTTTTATTAGAACTTAAATCTGATGTTGCTTTCTATAAGCAGTGAGAGCATCAATATCACCACAGTCCAGTACTTTACTATATAATGTACTAAGCTGCTCTGCAGAGTGCTTATTTCTTTGATTAATTTTTGTTTTCTACTGAGGTTTGCTGAGAGCGAGACTTTAATCACAGTATAGTCATTTAACAATAAGTTATAGAATTATAGCTGAATAATATTCATCCAACGAGGACTCGAAAGACGAAATCCATCATTTAGATCTGGTGCTTCCGAATGCTTTTATCACTAAAATTTGCTAAATACTAATCTGATTTTTTTTCCCTCCACATTGCAGGTGCTCGAAAGATTATTTCAGAAGGGATTTAACGTGGCAGCTTCCTGTGGTGGTGGGGTGGATTCCTCCCAGTTCAGCGAGTACGTGCTGTGTCGCGAAGACAGACGACCACAACCCACCCCGACGATCAGAATAAAACAGGAGCCCCTGGACTAGACCCTCCCCATGCCCCCTTTGTAACCGTAGAAGTGTTTAATAGTCCCTTATGTGAAACACTAAGGATTTGCAAAACAGTATTAGCAAACAGATTTTGACTTTATGTTGCCAATTAGTGGTATTCTGAAACTACCTGTCACATAGCCAGCCATGGGATGCATTTGAAAAACCAGTTGTGTGTTGTTCACGGTGGAGCACACTCAGCATGGTAGGGCTGGGATGTACTCTGGGCTGACCAGCAGTGGTGTGAAACAGGCAGAGCTTTGGGAACCCTGGCCCTGGACTGGACTTCTGCAGCAAGAGCCATGGAAGCAGTGGAACTGACCAGCAGGAGCCCAGGGACACCCCAGAGCTGCGCTGCGGGGACGGGGGCGTCTGCGGGAGGAAGAACCCTAAAAACTGCACTGAGAACCTTCCCTGACTGCTGCCCCTCCTCCATATCAGACGTGCTTTACACCCCCAGCATCACGGTCACCTGGTGATTGTACTCACCCACATCAGCAAATGGCTTATTTTTATACTACATTTCCAACTGAGGTCTCTCTCTGTGAACAGGATCCAGAAACAGAAAAGGACTGATTCATAGTCACTGGTGCTCAGTACTTAACCCTCCCCCCCACAAACCAAACAAAAAAGGTGACAAGAAATTAGACAGGCCCACTTATGGCAATATTTGCAACAGTAGGCATCTGGAAGCACAAAATAAAATGCCATCTGCCATCACATGAGGGTCAAACACCCCACGTGGAGCTGTAGCTCTTTTAAAGCCAATCTTGTTTTGACACAACAACTGTTAAGTTTTGCATCATCAAAGAAGCGTGGTTCTACCAAGCAAGCCACCCCTTATTAATCATTTACTAACCATGTTAGAAGCCCACATTTAGCAGGAAAGTTTAGGAATTTTGGACAAGCCCACTCTTTATGGGTCTGGAATTCTTGCAAAGAGTTGTTAAAACCCTGTATTGCCATTGCCAGATGAAAGCAGGCCGCCTTCGGTTTAAATTGTTTTATTATTTTAAATTATTATTAAAATTTGAATTCTGTAGCTGCCCTCTACCTGTGTAACTTTCTCTGTAACAAAGTCAGGGGTCTGTCTGCAGGAGGGTCCTGCTTCTGCCAGGACTTGGCACTGACTCACAGGGCTTTCTAACTCAGGAGACAGCACCGTGTTTGCAGGTGCAAGGTTATAAATAGCATTCTGCTAAATCCTGTTTATTGCTGTTTAGCATGATTGAGTCCTCAATCACTAATTCATGTGTTAATCACAATTTAGTTTCTCCCACATTAATTTATAGAATACTGTTGTAGATGCTGAATTTTAATTAAACTCTTTTTAGATGCATAAATACGGCCATACGGAACAAGGGACAAAGTATTAAGTGGTCAACAGGTCGTAATGCAAATTGATAGCGATCAGACAAAATTCAAAAGTCATGTTTAAGACTAGTATTTTCAGAGGCAATGAGCTGTACTGACTATCCAAGGTAAAATCTAGGCAGGGGTCTAATTTTTGGAAAAGGGCTGGATACCTGTCCATGGAAAATCAGACCTCTGCAGGTTTTCTCACCTTGGTCACCCAACTCAGAAATCTCTAATGGCAATCCTGGCCGGTTGGCCTGCTACCTTAGCAGAACAGTTGAGCAAATCTGTCTACTTTAAGAGTTGTAAAGTTATTTTATTTTGTGGTTTTATACTTGTACGACATTCTAAAGTTGCTAGGCATTGCCATATTTGAATATATGGCACAACATTCACCTTTGTATGTAAGATATCTGTAGAATTGTATATTATACATTTAATATTGTAAAGAACTTAACGTATAATTGTCATGTATTTGTGTATGCACATTTCTTATACAGTACTTCATGCCATAAACATTTCTGTAAAGTAAATGAACAAAAACAAGCACGTAGGGTGGAACACTCACTGTATCTCCCATGTTGTTTGAAAGAGGTGAGAATTCTTGATTGCGTCTTCTCCAGCCCTTTGCTCCATTCAGCTTGATGTAGCCATGTCTTACAAAAAGATAGAAGTGTTCTATTTATTACTTTCATACCTTTAAGTCCAAAGTATCCTTCAATAGTCCGTTCAGGTTCTTGTTTTTATCCTGTATCCACTCCTGCCCTGCCCTCTGGCACGGGGTGAGCTGAGCACTTGTGGCAGCACACCCTGTGCAGTTCTTACCTCTCAGCCAGGGAATAAAGGTGATATTCCATCCCAGGGGCCCGCTCCTGCCCCTGGTGCTCTCCCCAGGCAGCTCAGGGGAGCGCAGACTGGGATGGTGCTTTTACACATCTGTGGAACGTTGGAAGTATTTGTGGTTGGTCGGTTGGTTGGTTTTTCCTCAGTTTGGTGTTTACTGTATTTTTTTATGGCTCAATAAAGCAGCTCCCGTCGCTGGGGCAGCTTTGCTGAGGTGGCATTGGAAAGGGTTCCAGGCTGCGCCAGCCGAGTTAAATGTGAACTTGAGATGGAAAGTTTAAACCATGACATCACAGCATTGACTGCAAAATAGCACAAAGGCAAGGAAGACATGTGGAAACAATCACTTTCTTAGAAGAAATATGCCTTTAAAAAAAAAAAAAGTTAAGCTAGGACATGTTCTTTTAGTTAGTTAACTTCAGGTCACTTATTTAAAGATTATTACAGTTTCATTTATATATTTTTTACTTATTTCCCTATATTTTTAGGCATCGATATCAGCAAAAACTGATTTGAATATTTACTTCTGGCCTTAAACCACAGCAACATAACTTAATGAAGAACATTGCTCAGCATCAGTAAGATGTTTTAAAGCACCACAGAAGCGCGGTGAAGCTGTGGTGTGCAGCCAGCACGTTTGCGTGGCGAAGGCCGAGAAGCAAAGCCCAGCCTGGTTTTTCACCGAATTCCATTGAGCAAAACTGTTCTGATTCGCTGTTGCTGAGCACTGGCCCCGTGCTTGACAAGCACGAGGCTTCACAAGCACTTTGTGTCCAGGCTGTCACCGCCCCAGTGGCAGACAGAAAGTGAAAGAGAATGTTCTGTTGTGCTTGTTGGACTCCTCGCTCCAGAGAAAGCCACTGCTGAGTGCATCCATTCTCTGTACTGATGGCACCGAGGTTTGTTGACAATTTTATTAGATGTTTCACAAAAGGATAAGAATCAGCACAACAAAACATTGAAGTATTTGGTTTTAATATTTGTTTGTGGGTATTCTGTTAATATTTTAATGCAAAATGTTTCTGACCAGTGCTTAAGAACTACAAGACAATGTGAAATTCATGTTTGATAAATTAATACTGTATGTCACTCGATGTGTTACTTTAGTAAATTGTTTTATTTCTTTACAAAATAAGTACAAATAAGGGAGTATGTTTTCACACAAATTGGGGGTATTTACCAGTATGTACAGAAATCATCAAAATAACGTAACTCTAATAAACACAAGGCCTTTATAAACAATATGTACAAATTATCAATACATTTAAAACATAACTTTACACTTCCTGGCCTTAAATACCTTATGAATAATCTTTTGGCTAAATAGCAGCAGTATAAATTTTCTTCTGCTTTTCATAAACCTTAAAAAATAATTAAAACCTTTGTTTTTAAAACTATTGGACAAATAGTTCTATTTGTGCTTTCGCTATGGTTTCCCATCAAAAAAAATATTGCCTCAAAAAAGTGGCAAGCATAACATAGTAAAAACGGAGAAGATAAATAAGCAAATGTCTCCCTTCCGTGGTGACTGTAACACTGTTTAAACTCTGCAGCACAGCTCGTGCCCCTGCCTGCTCGTGTCCTCCTCGATCCCCATTGCTCGGGCTCACACTGACGTCGCTTGGCTTCCGTGTGCGCCCAAATTCTGCTTCAGCAAAGCATTTAAAAGGCATCCCCCCACCTTCAGGTACTTACAGCTGCTCCTTATGCTTAAAGCCACGTGCCTGCTCAGGAGCCTCTCCGGGCTGGAGCCCTGGTCCAGGTGTCCAAGGTGTCCTCACTGCAGGTGGCACCGGGCTGCCAGGGCTCACCTGCTCTCCCCACTCCAGGAGTGGAAGCAGCCCCCAAAAACCTTCACAGCGACTTTAAAAATCCATATAGAATACTCTAAAATCTTTACTGAACAATATTCTCTTTTAAAACCATCATTAAACAATACTCTTTGCAATAAATTAAATTAACAATTTTTTTTTAGAAAATAAAACCCAACTTTGAATCTTGTTACTAACCAGCTGCTACAAATGCGCAAAAGGTTGATGAGATTTGGAAAACAACTGGAAGCAAGTCAAGGTAACTCAGCTGAGACCCCGCACACACATTTCATACACTTAAGATTTGGTTCAGCAAATGGCTCAGGAAATGAGCTGTGCAGTAAAAGCAAAAATCCTAAATATATAAAATTTGTGGGACTGTGCAGTGGGCTAGTCTCTTGGCTGTGCAAAAAACTGCCATTACAACGAAGTTAAATAGCAACAGGTATCACCGTGGTTAGTGAGACAGTGCTAGTAAACAAACTGAAAACAAAACAAGCCCAGCACCATGAGTGAACACTCGGGTGAACACCAAGGCTGGAACCCACTCCTGTGAACCTGTGCCAGGCCTGGCCAGGAGATGGTTTAGGTGAGCCATTGCATTTGTGTAATTTCAACACCAGCTACTTTAGCCTTACCTAAAATGGCCAAATGAAGCGAGACTTGGATGCTGATTTTATTTGTGGAGTTGACATTTTAAAACCTTTTGCACATTTTTTTGTGGTTTTATATATATATAATTTTTTTTACATAAAGGGAATTTATTGCATGTGTCTGACGGTTTTACGAAACAAAATTACTGGAACATTGACTTCTGAAAAAAATAGAAGGCACATTAAAATGACAGCTTTCAATGCAAGTTGAGCTTCTGTGGAGCAATCAGTACAACTGTTGGCTTTATTTAAGCAGAGCTCGGTAGAGCAGGAGAGAACGGCTCATTTCCCGCTCCTGTTCCATGTAGAAGATGAAGTCCCTGAGGTTCACCCGTGTGATTTTCTGCCGGGGGTACTGCCGGGGGGACGCCGTGCCCAGCCCGCCCTGGCTGCCCCCGCACAGCCCCACGCCCTGCAAGAGAACAACCACAGCTGAGGCCTCCGCAGCCCAGGGCTCCCTCCTCCCAGCTGCTGGATGCTTTTCAGCAGCTTCAGTGGGTCATTATGAGCCTCATTCTGAACACATCACATGAGGGGGTTTTTTACTATTATTATTTTTTCTATTATTCTGAGTTTCACGGTGGCAAACACGTGAGGCTAAGCCTTGCTCGCTCACAACTCAGGACAATCCATCCTGCTAGTCATGTTCACTGTAGACACACTTGACCAGTTTAAATTCAGGAGCTTTTTAAGAACAAAACAATTTTCAGCAGATAAGGCCATTAATATATCAAAGGTGTGAGTGGCATGTTGGGAGTCCCCACAGGGAGCCCAGTTCTCTCCTCTGGGCCTGCTGAAGAGAAGGGCTCAGTGTGGGGAGATACTCAGCAAACAATCAAAATACTAAATGGAAAAATCACAAAGACTCGGACATCGGGTGATGATAACAAACAGCAGTATAC
This sequence comes from Sinosuthora webbiana, assembly GCA_013397395.1. Classification (NCBI taxonomy): domain Eukaryota; kingdom Metazoa; phylum Chordata; class Aves; order Passeriformes; family Sylviidae; genus Sinosuthora; species Sinosuthora webbiana. The sequence goes on from VXBN01003881.1 coordinate 747,814, forward strand.
TTGTTTCGACAGCTATGCTAAATAATTATATATTTTTTAATTGGTTCATTGGTACTGAGTTACTGAATACCTCATCCTGGCTTTGTATATAGAGAGAAAATTCTTAAACTGGGCCTGTGATCTGAGTATTTAGAAAAGGAAAGGACATAGTTACAGCCCCTGCAGTCTCATGGAGTTTAAACTGAAACCTGATACACACACATGTTCAGTCGTTTTTGCATCCATAGGAGTCCCTTGTTTTTATTAATTCCAATTGGTTTGTAGCAAAAGAAAGTGTTCTAACTTAGAAAAATAGGTTTTAATCTCTGAAAAGATTTAAGCTATTTTTCAAACCTCTTAAGAGATCTGGTAAAATTTTCAATACTTTTAATACCCCAAATTTACTTCCTGCTGCTCAAACCTACCTTTCTTTCCCTAAGAAATATTTATTCTAGGATCATGACTCCAGACATTAAGAACACAGTTAAGGGTAATTTTACTACTAAAACGTTGTAGGTAAACATATATGGTCTGCTGAGAGCAAGGCATGGCACTCTGTCCACACAGTCAGTGTGACTCCTTGCAGAACTGTTTCTCCCTTACCTGCTTATTCAATTACAGCAGTGGGGCAAACCCTGTTCTGTAACCACAAACACAAAAGGCTTAATGGAGTGCAGTGAATGTGACTCAGTTTGCAGGGAATGGAGGGAGAAGCCCACAATCTTTGGGCACCCGGAGCATTTGAGCCGAGGGATTCTGCTCTCCAGTATGGAGCAGTTTTTGTTAATTGATTGATTGAGCACTGAACCTCCCTGCTCACAGGAAATGCAGCTGCAAGGGCTGCTCATCCATGCTGGAGCCAGACACATGCCCAGTGCATAATCCATGTATTCAGCAGTGCTTCGAGTTCAGACCTTAACCAAGCAACACTTTGCATTACTTAAAAAAACAACATCCTTTAAACTGTTTGTCTTCTACAGGTTGGAACACCCTGACCTGCCTCTCACCTGCACTCTGACCATGCGCCCACTCTGCCAGGGCTGTGCCCACTGTTTCTAAGTCCTTAAGAAACCACTGGGTGTGTATTTATTTTAAATCAAGCTGACTCAAAAAATACTTCTTCTCTGTTCCCCCCATGGTGCATCTCTCCCCTGCCCACAGCACTGATTTCAGATTCATCCTGACCACAGGACCTGTGACAAATACACTTGTAAGGAACGTGGCCACCTTAAACTCATTGGGAACCACTGTCCATAGCACTCCAGACTGGGAGCATCCCACACACTCTTACCAAACAGTCAGAGAAAAGCTGCATTGTTTAAAAAAAATTCTTTATATAAAAACTATTTCTTGAGTCAGTTGAGTTACAGTTACAGCAAGAAACTGCTCTCTATTTTGGACAGAGTAGCTGGAATGAAGATGTGCCAAGTCATATTCATGGCATTTACCACTAGAGATACTGAACTCACCAAAGGGAGAGCACATCCTTAACCAGCCCCAGAACATGGCACCAAGCTGTGCACATTGGTAGCCACACTCATGAGCCCATTAGTTACCTGATCATGTTCTGGAGTTGTTTTACAAGGTGAAAAATAATCATAAAAATTATTTTAGAAATACAGAAGCACATCTGTAAGCTGACAGAACAGTAATTTATACGTGTCAATATGATCACTAATTTAAATTAAAAACTAGTTCGTTTGGTACTGCATTGTACTCAAAATTATTCTGCAGCTGCTATATAAAAAAAAGCAGACTCCTAAATGCCATAATTATTTAATTGCATACATTAATTATAGTTGAAAAGAATGGCCAAGAATAGTGGAATTGAAGTATTTCACAATTTTCTCACGAAAACTCACATTTTTATCAGCATGACAGACTTGTCATCAACCCAAATAAGCCCCTGTGTTGTCTCTATCTATGGCAGCTAATCAGTTACAGAGATAAAAGCTCTAATAAAAGAATAAATGGTTGTAAATGGTTTACCTCCTTTATTTCCCGGCCTGCCACACACAAGCTATTCCCAAATCCCACACACTCAAATATACATCAATGCTAGTTTTTGTATCAGTGAACTTCTAGTTATAATTTCAGGGAAACTTCCTGACATTCCAGACCGGAAAAAAACCCATGTAATTTATATATGAACTCTCTGCCTCTTCATTTTGAGGCTTCCAAACATGAGTTACAGCAACTTCCCATCTCCTTCCCTCCCAGCCTCTCCTGTCCCCACTGCCTCTCTTCCCCTGCTCCTTCAATCCTTTCTTGTGACACACCTGGGGACCTGGTGGCTGCACATGGCACAGCTCAGCCCAGCACAGAGCAAACAGATCCTCCTGTGCTCTCCCTGCAGGGCTCTAGGGGCTGGGGAGCACCTGAGACTGCCCCCAGCTCCTGCTCCCGGCCAGGGCTGAAGAGAAAATCAATTCATGGAAAATCACAGGCAGGAATTCGTAACCCCGCCGTGGTGCTCGTGGTTAACCTGTAATCCCAGACCCACTGAGACAGTCACAAGCTGTCTGCCTGAACAGCTTTACTGCACTTCAGCCCCCTGAGCTGATGGGGATAGAGCTCACAGCATTCCAAATAACAGTGCTGGAGCGACAAGCTTAATTCAGCTGCTGCAAGCTACCTAGCCTGAAATATGGCTTCAGAAGACTCAGAGTAGTTACTCGTTCAGTATGCACACTTCGAAGCAATTCTGAATTTACGTCAGACATGACACAAGGTTTGGCCACCTTTTTCAGCCTGTTTGCTGTTTTCATGATTTTCTTCCATGAGAAAACTCGTGCTGTTTGCAAAGGGAAATAAAAACAGTTCAGAATAAAATACTGACCAAAGATTTGGTAGATCAGTAGCTAGATGTACAACAGTCTGCCACGGAAACAAACCCCTCTGAGTGAGAGGGAGGCTACACCAAGCCCTGTGCACAAGTGTCACATTTGTGTCACAGTTCCCTGGCACTACTGACCACAGTAAATGCAGCTCCTCTACAGCATGAGCATCACCTCTCCTCTCTCCAGGAGCAGTCTGTGCCCTACACCAACCACCAAGTGCCCCTCAAACCTTCACCCAGCTCCAAACTTTGTCAGAGCTACTCCACTTGAGGTGGGCTCCTGTCCCACGCTCAGGTGACACAGGTGGGTCCCCAGGTGACCCCCAGGCTGCAGGAGCTCCTCAGCCCCCAGGGCCATGTGGCTCTGAGCCAGGCCCAGCCCAGAGCTCACGGTGCAGCCTGTTCCTCCTGAGAGCCCAGCCAGCCTCCCTTTGCTGGACCCAAGCCAACAGCTCCCAGAGGAGCTGCAGGGACTGAAAATCTCAAGCTCCCTCATACCTCTGGTCTCCTTCTGCTGGGCCCCAACACTCAATTGGATCCTTAAGGATCCCCTAAGGTTTAAAGGCTGCTCAGAAAGGGGACTGAGGCAGACAGACACATCTCTTCCAAAATGATCTCATTCCAAAATGGGCAAACTCATCCACTGCTCACAAAGTAGTAGTGTCTGTCTTTGTGAATTAAATTACAATGCTTACAGCAGCAGGTGGATGGAAATCAAAGTGTGTCAGTCCCAAAAATGTGCTGTTCTCTGCTCGAGATAGAAGTGCTTTTAGAGAAGAAAGCAAATGTAATACAATCTACACTTTTTTTTTTACAACAATGATTTCTACTCTTGAACAATTAATTGTTTGGGGTTTTTTTCTTCACAAACCTGCATCCCCTTCAACTTTGAATTACAGAACCATGGAAATACAGTACAATATTCCTGCCAGGGAACAGAAAGATAAGGGCAAGCAGAAGATTGCATTTAATATTTTATCCATCCTTCCTTCACCAGAAAACAATTCAGTGCTGACATCTCTGCTTTGAACAGAGTCTTGATCTGCGGCTATTGCTTCTCTGTGAGCCCGAGACAAGGCAATAATGATAAAAGATCCGCTGGGTTTCTTCCCAGGCTACATGGCACATCCTTGTGGCAGACTTCACTTCAAGCCAAAGTCTGAAAGTGGGAATCATACAGCAACAATTCAAAGCCAGGCTAGAGAGTAAAATACACCAGGAATTTTGTCTCTGCAAGCTGCATGCACTGCAGAGGAGTGGGAAGATAAGGTATCTATTAGTCTGCTCTTACGAAGAAGAGGTCTTGAATCACAAGAAACATTCTGGAGACACTCTGCAGCAATTATTTTTTACTTGCATAAAATGCTATTAGATCTTTGGCTGAGAGGCACATGAAAAACAGGTATAATACTATGTATGATTAGCTGTCCCACATAAATTAGGGTTTAATTCAATACCTACTGAGGCTAATAGTAATGATTTCACTGAAACATCCTAAAATTAAGATGCCTCTAAAGTACAGAAATGTAATAACTGTTCATCAGCACCTCTAAGATTAACAATAGTATATGAAATATAATTATATCTATAAAAATACCGTGTATCTTCATATGTGCAACATGGTGGCTCTACAGCGCCTTTAGAAAGGTTCATCACCAAAAGCTATCATTTAGGCCTTCAGAGGAGCAGCATTTACAGGGAGGAGTAGCTCCATGCTTTCTTCAGAAGCTGGTTATTTTCATTTGCCAACATTTTTACCCTGTACTATTTTAGTGCAACTGTTCCTACAGACTGTTTTGGCACCCGTTCACTTGCTACACCCTCCTGGATGCAAATGCATCTCCTCTCCCCTGGGCACATAAACACACACCTCACCCTGCAGACAAACATCAGAAAAACTGATTTGCACAAGTACTTACAAGTACTTCAAATACCAACACAATTGCAACATTTCAAAGACAGCATGCAGTAATTTTTAAATTAAGAAATAATAAGGGGAAGGTAAATCAAACTAAGTCATGGATACCGTGAAAATTTTTTCTTCAGATGTGATCACTTCAGTTTATAATTACCTGATGTTATTTGAACCCAAAGAAATGGGCTGCCATTACAAGCAGAGGATTTTATATGAACCTGCTCCTTGCCTTTATTACATTACGCCAAGTCACATATGCAAGTCCTATTATAATAAAAAACCTGCTTGGTAAAGCAGCATCAAACCAAAATCTTCCAGTTGAGAGAACTGGGCATCTATTCCAATCCCACCACTTACTGCTCCCTCTAAGACAGCATTTCCCCCCCAGACTATAAGGCAGTTCAGTGGGAAACTATCTGGGAGGAAGAGGAGTCTGCCCCAGTGCTAACAAATGATGAGATGAAGTGTAAGGCAGCTTTGGGCTATGGCATTTTCTTGCTCAAAAGAGATGAGTGTTCAGTACCCAGCCCTCAATAGGTCACTCTAGGTAGGAACCAGACTGCAACTAATTTTTGCTCCTCAATCAATGTATCCATGCAGTGTCTGAATAATCACTGCACTGATGTGAGGCAGAAAAACTCAGGTTTTTGAGAGAAGCTCTGCATTGTGCAGAGGCCTTTGACCTTTCCAAGATCTTTTGGTACCCCCAGTGCCCATTTGGTGTCTGATAAGAACACGGGGTCTTGCACCCTCCAGCTCCTTGCAGCACACTCACAAGGTGCTGGTGGTGCAATCTCTGGGTCTTCTCATTTCCTTTGCTCATGAACCTGCTCTTCAGAGCAGATGGGTCCTGCCAACATCTTTATCCACAAGCATCTCATACTCAACACAACCCACTGCCTTACTTGGACTTAAAAGCAATGACAATTTTACCTGATTAAGAATTCTTAAGTTTGGGCTGCATTCTTGCCATGGTAATTATGAGTGGAATATTCTATTTATCCTGTTTCCATCATACATGTATATTTTCATTTTGCTTGGAATGTTTCTCCTCACATGCTTTCCAAATGTTTAATCAAGTGCTGCTCCCTTTGAAATACTAATCCTGCTGAAGATTTTATTGCTATTTTTCAAGCATTGTGGTGCTTTACCCTTCTCATCTTTCAATATTAACATAGGGGTTTTTTCCTTGTTTCCTGTTGTTTTGTTGAGGTTTTTTTAAGAATTTGCCTCCGTTGCTCCAGTCTAGTCACTGTGTACATCCCTGCACTCTCTTACACTGGGAGTCAAGAAACATCAAACCATCTTTGGGAGAAGCCCTACAGCCCAGCTTGCAGGATTCACATTTTCCTTGAGACATACTTGATTCCCATCTGAATTTTTTCTAATATCCTTGATATTAGTTTGAAACTCTCTCAGTTTTACACAGTGGGTGGCCCTTCACTTTCTAACCTGTATGACTGTGACTTTCATTAAATCAGAAACATAAAATAATTAAAATATTCTTGACATTCATCAATCTCTAGACACATAAAATTGTAAAATTTAGTTGTTTAAATATCTAATTAAAAGACACATAATTGCTATACAGTAAAGGCTGCTTTTTGTCCTGACTCTTACTGAAGACACTCTGAGCAGAATGACTGCAGGGGAGCAGGCTCACTGACAGCAGGTTTTGGTGAGGAGAAGTCACCACTCCCACCTGCATCACAACATCCCCCACACTGCGCCCAGCTGAGACCCAGGGACCACACAGCTGCTCCATGTCCTGCCAGCCCTGCCATGGGAGGGGCACAGGCAGCAGTCAGAGAGAAAAGTACCCAAATCTTAAACACAAAATCACTTTCTCAGCTCTGGAGAGCATGAATTGCCCTCATTCATCTCAGCTGACTTTCGGTTCTTAAGCCTAATTATGATGTATAACACCCAGACTTTATAATAATTGTGTTTCCAGCTGTTGGCCATCCTGCTCACTCCCAGCAACTGTGCAAGTGCCAATCAAGGGACATTATGCACCAGTTGCCAAACAAAGGACAGAAATACCCGCGGATCTACCAGCTCCTTAGGACTTTATTCCTGTGTAAAATCTGCTGGTGGATTAGTCACTCTCTCTGAACAGTGATCTAAACCTTTCCTTGTAATTACCACAGGCTCCTCTGTGGACTCAGGGTAGTGCAGGGCCCTTACCCGTACCCAGCCCATTAAACAAACCAAAACAAAGCAGGCAATGCAGTTATCTCTGGATTGAGTGGCAATAAAATTAAGCCCTAAATGCTAATACCTCCAGCTTGCAGGATAAGCACATTGCCCGAACACAGTCCAGTGTGCAGGAAACAAGACATTAACATTTGTAAATAAAAGGTGGAAGACAGCTAACACTCTATTACTGCAAATATCATGGAATATAATTAAGGCTGGTGCATTTCAGACATTAGGGAGAAATGATAGAGTCCAGCAGGGAGAAAGAAGTTACCAGATCATTCAGCCATTCAGTTCTTGATTTCTTCACATTTCTTACAGCTAAGTCTCACTCTTGGCTCTTTTTAAGTTAGTGGTTTGCTTGTTCTGAAAACATTTTAAAAACTTAGATTGGCACAAAGAACTCTCAGAAAAAAGGCTCCCAAAAGGAAACAAATTCCTACAGACAGCAGTAACCTTAAAGGAGCCCCACTGCCTGCACTGCCTCTCTTCCACACTACAAAGAGAGTCCCCTGCACAGAGTCCTGGTCACTGAGTGCTGTTTCCATCATGCTCTTCCTCAGACCTTTTCCACCTTCCTGTCTCTCTCTCCCACACCAGGATCACTTCTGCAGGACTCAAAGCAGATCCTCTTGGTGATCTGCATTAAAGCATGAGACTGCCTACCTACTCTGCCCCTAAACTTCCTAAACCAGCCCTCTGCTTCATACTGTCCTCTAACCTCTAAATGTCAATCCAGGTTTTGCTTCTCCCTCCATTATTAGACAAAATAGGACAGCCAAGCCTTGAGTAACAGGCGGATCATGCTAATTTATAAACACATTACTGACAATTTCAACTTTGCTCTACACTTTAGAAACCTTGTAATCCCCTCTTACTTCACAAATTCCCAAATCCTTATCATCCTCCAGCCCGTTTCACCACAAAGCAAACAACCAATCTTTTCCAGACACTTACATTCAACACATCCAACCACAAAGAACAAACCTTAAATTTCAAACTGAGCTACTGGAAAAAAACCCAAACATACTTGTCTTTTGTAAAGTTAACCCTTTCACACATTCACAATTGTCCCAGATCCACCTCACTGCATAAACAGTGGGATCAAATGCATCACAAAAACTTTCCAAAAGATTCTTTAATCAACTCTATCTTGCTGTAACAAAATGATTGGGCAATCCATATCAATATCTATTAAGAATAAATGTCTTCAGTCTACAGATGACCATGGAGGAGACACTGTGATCTAGAAAACCATTTTTTTCAGATGTTCAAGCTCTACTCTTAGTTATCTCTAGCTTTTCATTTTTACTATTCTGGTAGATTTGAACACCACTCAGACTACCTCAAGAAAAGATTTAACAAGTAAATGTCACAACTATCACCCTCTTTCCTTTATTAAGACCACCCCCAACATATATAGTTATTAATTATTTAAAATAAATTAAAAACCAGGTAGTCAAAATCAAGCGTTCACCACAAACAACTCTAATTAAAACAGACCCTAAAATATATTACAGAAATAAATTTAAGCCAGACACAAAATCACCTGACCAACCATCTGATACATACTGAAGAGCTCTTACAGATGGGTCCAGACTACTGACAGTAATCAATGTATAAACTGACAAGTCTATCAGATTTAATTACTCCCAAAACAAAATAAACCTGAATATTGTATTTAAAAGAAGGTTGTGACTACAAAAGCAAAACCTTTACCAAAGCACTGGCTCAAACCAGAGGCTCACGAAGTGGTATTTTTGGCTAAGTGACACAAAAGGCAGCGGAGCTGGCACAACAACCCATGGCAGTAACGTGAGAACGGAGCAGATGCTGGGAGAGGGCACCCAGGCAGGCAAACACTGAGCACACACTGAGGGGATTACTGCAGTAATTACAGAGCCAAGGGAAACAACAGCCTGGAATTCAAGTGTGCTCCATAGCATGGAATGGTGCTACTGGCCTATTTTTACCATTGGCAGTAGGAGGGGAGGCAGAGCAGCTCCAGTAGGAGCAAGTGCATTATGATACAACACAACATGAGCATTATAAAATGCGAGATGAATCTCAAGCCCAGAGGCTCTTTAGCACCACTCCAAATCACAACTCTCTGCCTTCATTTTTCTTCTTTGCTACTATTCCACTTCTTCTCTCAGTACTTCTGACTTGATTAACCCTTTTTTCTCTTTCTTGTCTTCTACCTTCCTGTATTCGTGGTATCACATTAGATTTCTTAAAAAGCGTCTGAGTATTATCAGTGGAGGTTACAGATCAGCAGTCAGGTTTTCTGACATACTCTAACCCAGTGAAGCTCCAGTTGTTTCCAGTGAGAAATCTGTCACTCTATTGGCACCTCCATCAGAGAGCATGCTCTTTTGAATCTGGTCCCATTACAAAAATCATAAATCAAGCTGTAACCTGTTCTTAATGGTCTGAATTCAAGTGCTGTGAATTTGGTTTTTTCCTCAAATGCTTTTCCCAGAAATCCAAATCTAACGAGCCCAAAACAGACTCCCTGAAACACAAGCTTCATTTTTGTTTTCTGGGAATTAGAAAAGATGCAGTTATGTGTTATGCCTAATTTTTGGTATCCCTTTCTGGAATGGCGAGTTCTGGCGTTTGGATTAACAAATTACATCCTTCTCATTAACCTGGCCTGAAATTATGAAATCAATTTTTCAAGCTCTTTTTTGGTCTTTCTACAAATCTGTGCTAGGATCCTTGATCTTTCCACACTGTACACATAATGTGCTACCTGAACGCGTGCAGCAGCAACATATGGTACAGTAGGTTATAACTATTTTACCATCTGTTCTATCTGAACTCTAACCTCAATAATCCCAGATCAGCTTTTCCCCTTAACTGCCACAGCTCTTAGATCTTGGCTTCTACTTGCTCTTTTAAAATTAAATTGCAGCAAAATACACGGCCAGATCATAGACTGCTCTTCAGAAGCCTCCACTGCTCCCCAGGTGACTTCATTTGGCCAAGGTCTTAAACAAATTATGCCTTCAGAGCTACAGGCCTTCTTTTTTTTTTTTTTTTTTCAGTGAAAAAGATAAATCAGTAACTGGAACATTCTTCATTCTGAAAAATATTGCTCAAGATGCTGCCGTATCCTTTACATACTCATTTCCAAAGTACTTTGTTTCCATTATGCTCCTATTTAGAAAAGGGCAAACCCTTCAGTGGGACTACAGCAGATTTCAGATTCCATCCTTTCCAGGAGCAAACTTCAGGGCTGTCCCTGTCTAACCACCTCCCACTATGGGCCTAATTCAGTTTTTCTACAAATAGCACCATCACTCTAACCCCTTACTGCCTTGCTACTCTGTGTACCCAAAAAACCCAAACAGTAGCATCATGGTGAACAATAAAATGTTAATTTTATTGCAATAAATCTAAGTTCTAGCCAAAGTTCAGGAAACTGGACAGATACTGTAAACTGAGAGAAGACATTTGAAACTTTTATTACTATTAGGGTTTGTTGGTTTTGTGTTTTGTTTGGGCTGTAGGGTTTTTGTTTTGTTTTGGTGTTTTTTTGTTTTGTTTTACTTTTAAGACTTGCATCTCATGTCATCAAATTCTATTTCATATCGATGTTGGAATTTGAAAGTAAGCTTTAATTCCAGCTAGAACAGCTCATCTGGTGGACTGCCTTCAAATTTTAAGTCTGCTTCGTTTACAAAAACTTCAAAAATAGCTACACAGTAATTAAAATCCAAGAAAGACTGTGGCTTCGGTATAATTTACACATACCCATGCAAAACTACTACATACACACAGACATATAGAAAACAAAAATATATTTTTAATATATACTAATCACAGCCAGGAGAATATGCCCTTCCATTTTTTACTATAGTACTTGACAATACCAGTTCTTATGGATGATGAAATTGAAGAAAGAATCAAACACGATTATCACCAATTACTATTTTACAATATCCAAATTCAACTCAAAATAGTAAATCATAACAGCTCAGTAAACTTCTGACTCATTATCAACTGAACCAGACTGTAATGCCTACACAATGAAAACTACATTTGTAAAAGAATATCTCTGTAAAATTATTCCATTTTTATAATCAGTATAATGCCTTCTCACTAAAAGTATTTGTATCTTCTCCATTTTGAATACCACACCTTGTGTACAAACGTTGCTTCCTTTTGGATTCCTGTTTAGTATCTGAACAAAAGGGAAATTCGATTTTTTGAATGTGTGAAGAAATCAGTTCGTGAGATATAATTTTGCTTTTTCACACATGAGCAGTTTAAATATGTTATTCAATGTTATCTTGAGGCACAAACATAAGGCATGGAGGTTAGAGAAGTCAAAACTACATACTACTCTGTTACCTCAAATGTCTTCCCAAACATGCAGCTGAAGAATATCATGGAATCTATGGTTTAATTAAGGAATATTGACTTTAACTGTAATCTGGGTCCTATTACACAGACGGTATACAGTGCCTATACAAATATACAGCGTCCCTAAATATATAATGCCACACGAGTTTTCCAACCACACAAATGGATCTGTATTCCATAGCTCTCCTTGGGGGAAGAGAGTAGCACTTGGCTTCTTTTGGAGTTTATGCTAAAAGCCTCTTCCTCCACTCCCCCTCGCCCTCTCCCACTATGCAAGGGAGCTGTAGTAGCTGTCAAGGTTAACAACTGGACTCCACTTTTCTCCTCCAAATACAGGAGGACATGCTCTGCCCTCCCCCACCAATTCTTCTTTGCATTCAAAATATTTCCACCTCTGCATAAAAATGACTTTTTTATTATGCAGTTTCACAGACTTTCCTAGGTGGCACCCCAGGAGCATAATCCTGATTCCCAGAACAAAACCATCTAATTACCCCAGCTGCATAATTCATTGGCCCATGAGCAGGAGTTGGCCAAGCCATGATCTTATCTGCCAGACTCTGGGGAGCACCTGTGGGGATCTCTGCCACGGGAGAGGCCCCGGCAGGGCCAAGACCTCCTTGGATGTCTTGGGATGGCCAAGGGGAAGGAGACAAAGGAGAGGAGCCTTCCTGCAGCCTGGACCTTGGGCTCTGCAGGCACTCAGCCCTGCCTCTGTCTGCTCAGTCTGGCTGCAGGTGAATCAGCGAAGGAGAGGTTCCTGCAGCTGTGATCCTCCACAGCCACACTGCAATGAGCCAACACTTAACTGCAAGGGAAACACCTGAACTGGAAATACTCACAGTATAGACTACAGGTTTACTTCAATCTCATTCAAAGGCAAGACTGTTATTTGAAAATCAGACATCTGCTCAGATGACAGAAACAAAACACAGTTATCCCTTACTCTGCATCTATTTATTCTATCATGCTGATGAAAAGCTCTCAGTATTCTGGCAAATTTCCCAACAGAAACTTTTTAGACTCTGTCTCTAGAGAATTGCAGTAGGTCCTTTTATTATTGCTTGTTTGTTTTAATTTACCAGAGCTGCTCTCAAGTTTCATCTAACCTTTGAAAAACAGCATCCTGTTTGTTTTCATGATCAGGTATCTGCCATTCACTGAATTACAAATGAAGATGAGCCCTGGACCACTCTTGGTGCCAGTTAGTAAAACACCCGGTCTCAGGTGAATTTCAAATGTAAAGTATTGATATTTAAAACAACTATGAATTGGGTTCTAGTGTGTAACATTTTACCTTATAATAAAGACTAAGCTGGAAAACATTTCAATTCTCAACAATGTTTTCATCCTGCATTATAACAAACATGAGTGGCAGAGAGACTTGTCAGCCCAGTGGTTGAGGCACTATTCATCTTTCATCTCCCAGATCTGGGCTGCAACCACTCGGCAATAGACTCACTTTCTCACTGGAAATGTCATCTCGGAGCTGAGAAACCTTCTTGACAAATATGTTTTTGAAACAGATGTATTTTTGTTAAACATTTTATCTTTGACAAAAACGTATTTTGACAGAGGAAGTTCCATAGCAATTTTTTTTTTTCACCAGCTCTAATAAGAACGTAGACTTTTAGGGCCTGAATGGGGAAAGCTGCTCAGACTCTGCCTTGCTGACTGAGGTAATGGCTGGAGCGATGACCACTGCTGGAACCACCCTGATGGAAATTATGTCAATTGTCCATTGCTCCGTCCCGATCTACCACTGCCTACCCTGAACCAGTGAGCTGCAGGAATGCCACTGAGGCATTCATGGGACATGAACTTGTCTCATCCTCCTCAGCTGCTCTTCACAGCTTTGTCTGAACACTACTTGGTGTACTTAAGTAGTAATTAACAACATAAATGTTTAGGATAAACAGTAAGGACAGGGCATTTGAAAAAAGAGTTAACAGATGTCCTTAACATTGCTGCTGGCCTAATAACGTTTCTGCAGTAATTTATTTGATGTGGAGTTTATTTAGCTGCTGCAAACATGCAGGGTTATAATAATCATAAGCAGGTTGCATTAAGCAGAATACGACTTGGGTGTGTAACACAGTGTTAAAAATAATCCCAGGAACTGTATGCCTTGAAGATATTAGATATGCAGTATCTTCTACAACTTGATTGTGAAAAGCTAGCCAGAAAGCACCTTTCAGACTTTAAAAAAAAAAAAAAAAAGAAAAAAAAAAATAGAAATATAAAACCCAAGACCTCTTTTACAGATAATTTTGCCTATAGTTTGGGATAGCAAGCATTAAATTCAAACATCAAATCCTGGCATACTTCAGCAAGCTACCAGCACAGCAGTGCTGCCTTTTTTCCTTTGAAAAATGAAAGAATTAAATTCAAAACAAACAACTTCAATTTAACACCAAACTACAGGATAACCAATCTTAAAAATGTCAAATTGTAATGGATCTTAATACCCATATAAAACACAAAAATAGTGGCATTGTTCCTTGGTAATGCATAGCAACCTCACAGAATTTCAGTGAAGGAGAAAGAAGGGAAAAACACCTTATTACTTCTAACTCCTGCGAGCCATTTTGGTCTCCAAAGGTTTTAGACCGCCTCGGGCCATGTGTCTGCAGTGTTTCGGGAAATGACTTGCCTTCGCACGAACACTGCTATGTTCTGCAGCACTGCTGCCCCCCAGCATCCCCGCTCCATTTCTAGTTAACTCTTCCTTACCTGTATCAGCCTTTCCCCCCCACTTCTTTTTTTGCAGCAAGATTCCAGAAAGGTTCTGCTTAGGAAAAAACAAACCAAACACACCAACAAAAAATTCCCCCCACAAAAACGCAAACCAAAAACCCCTCTGCTTTTTCTGATGAGTTTTCTCAGAAAGAAACAGGACCGGAATTGAATTCTATAAACCTTTGCGAGAAAAAGGAAATCGATTTGGAAGTAAAATATTTGGCAACACAACTAGTTTAGCTAACCATTGCCATGGAGCTTTGAAGTTTGATACTGCTCTAATGTTTGTGTTTTGCCTCAGTTAACAAACGATAGTTAGAAAACAAAAAAAGTCATCAACACCCCCCAAGAATACAAGGGCACCACTAAAATCCTTCCACTTATCACTGTATTTAGGTTTTTAATTACACTGCCAGCACCACATTACAGGCTGCGATTAAGTCCCTGGATAAGGCCTCATAACTATTCACCAATTTGTCTTAGCAGCAGTGTATTAAAAGTCACAGGAAATAACCCATCTAGCATGGAGGGGAAGAGAAAGATTTAATCCTCCACAGAATGTACTAATAAACTCACTTAGCAGAGATGTTTTGTGTTTCCCTCTATTTTCTGTAAGGATACATGGCTGCACACAAAGCTGTTCTGCTTGATAGCTTTTTAAAAAATCTCCAGAAAATTCTTTGCCAAGGTCACTGCTGATTGACTCAAAATATGACAGTGTACGAAGCTACTAAAATATTCTGTTCATCTCAGAGCTTGAGTAAGCAGCTCTAACTAAGAGGAAAATCAATATAATACTTCACAGTGAGGAAGAAAATGGAAAATAGTTTAGCAGTTAAGTGGTTAATGCAATTCCTAAGTGTTCAGCAATCATTGCAATTTAGTGCCATTTCGATTATTACACAATAAACAGACCATGTTGTCTGGAAGCAAATTTTTATGAGTATAGCTGAAGGGGTTGCAACTTATTTAGCTGCTGAAACTCTAAGGGAAAGAACATTTCTGAATGCTAACACTACAGATCAGAAATATACAGGTACACTGGAAAGGTTATTTTTAGGTCACTACTATGGTAACTAACCACACTGACCTTTAAAATTAGTATGCAGTTCAAGAAAAACGAAGTTCAGTAAAATGTTCTTTAAACAGCGTAATTTTAATAAACAATATTGCACATCCTTACAGCAGAATTCTGTCACTTTTTACAGCTATTAATTTTACTTTTATATCATAATATAATGTACAAAAATATCATCATGCAGAACCAACTAGAAAAAAAATGTAAACAGCCAGAAAACTGATTAAACTATCATTAATTTATGTTTGAAGAATTTTTAAAAAATAAGAACAGCTCTATTTATTTCTGTAGAATAAAATAAAACTGCTAGCTGGAGAAGAGCTGTTTTTCATATCATGTAAAGCCATGGAAATATTCAGAATAGGCATAGTTAAAATCATCTTACTTTGTCTCATTTTTGAAATACAGAATTTTAAGTGGATTTCAAAAGCAAACCCAGTTCTGCAATTTAAAAATTCAAAGAAACAGGCAAGAATTATGTTTGGGGCAGATGAGATAAAGAGCACGAGACTGAGAGTGTATGGTTGATGGCAGCAGGGACTCAATAAAGGGAACAGTGTTTTGAACAAAAAGTGCTCTCTGAATCCAACGTACTGAGACAAAACATCAATTAGAATCATGGCTTTAATAAATAATATATCATGTGCCAGCCCATAAGGTAAGAAATGGACATGAAACTTTGGTTGGTCACAAAGGTGTGCTGGCTGTCCAAGAAGCCACCACCACCACCACACAGAACACACTAACAAGTAGTTAATGCTGGCACTTGCAAAGAGCCAATTTACCCCAGCAACCCATAATCATCAAACAGAACACAACTCTCCTCATTTAATCTTCTCAGCCATGTTTGAGACAGCTTATAATGTTATGTCAAATGGCTGACAATAAGTCAGATACATAATCTAAAATTATTTTATAAGCACACATGTACATCTATACATGCACATGTACAGGGAGAGATACACACAAACATTTTAGTCTAGGCCGTATTATAGACCTTTTTCAAAATGTGGCTCTTCCAGAAGACCATATAAAAATTAATTTTAAAGAGGGGAAATTATATCTGCATTTTTCAAGCCTCAATATGTGAGTAACATTGCTCTTGAAGTGACTTTTAAACACCCAGATCACAACTGCTATGAAAAAGGAAAAAAAAAATCTCAACAACCAGTGGGATTCTGGGTGACCTGTACAGGGTTCCTGTGTTTCCTGAATTTCCTATCATACCTACACCTCTCTTATTCTCAGGCACGAGAGATGGATGCTGGTCACTTGGTAACTCTCACCTTTAAGGCCCAGCTGGAAATGAGCCCTCTTACAATATTCACCGTACAAAGAGACGGCAAGGGACAGGCACAATTTCCAATCTAACACCACCAGCAACAAAATAAACACAATCAAGACAACCTGCAGAGCATGGATGATAAGCTGTGCTATATCCTCCTTGTCCTCCCAGGAGTGAGCCACAGGAGTGAGCTGGTCCTCATGGCAAGGGGATAAATGTGTGCTGGGGACAGTGACAGAGCCAGGAACAACCAGGAACCCTGTTCTGACATGACACCATGTGCTGGGGACAGTGACCATGGCCAGGAGCCCTGCTGTGACACTCAGTGTGGGGACAGTGACCATGGCCAGGAGCCCTGCTGTGACACTCAGTGTGGGGACAGTGACCACGGCCAGGAGCCCTGCTGTGACACTGCTGGGCTCAGGGTTCAGGGACACGTTTGCCAGGTTAGAAATCCAAGGGATAAAGCTCAGAAGGTGACATCCAATGTGTCCATGTCCAACACAGGGCACCAAGGGCAGCACGCTGATTTCTCTCCGGTGGTGCTAACGGAGCTACACTGGCAGCCACACTCTTTTCTTTTTCCCCATCTCTTAAACACTTACAATAGTTCTTCTGTTAGCAAAAAACAATTCAGGTGTATTAAAAAAGAAGTGATATGGCAACAGGGTCTTGTTACCAAAACGTAAAGCCAAATCTCGAACTTTGCTTTTCTGCAAACTTAAGACCTACTGATTAGCCTCCCTTGCCTTTCCATGGGGTAATTTAGCTGATAGAAAATTATCAAAATTGTCATTTTTTGAAAGCCAACCAAGACTTGGAGCATTCTTCCTGACATCTTTTCAGCCAAGACTGCTTCCAGCTGTTGGGCAAAGAGCTTATTGAAGGAATGGAAGGCTGCAATGTGCCAGCCAGATGAGAGTCCTGAGCAGAAAAGGAAGGAGCAAACACAACAGGTAGAATGCCTGGATGGAAAAATCTCCCCATGGTATTCTCTCATCAGCAAAGACATTCCTTCTGCTGTAATGAATGTTACAATCTCCACATTTATATTAAGGCAGATACAGATTCTGAAAGGTTATTTTTCATTTTGCTGGACTGGTGTTTACACAAAAAAAAATCCAAATTTCAGTTCAAACAAACAAAAATGCTCATGTAAGTGCTAATTCAGAACTAAGATCCCACCAAGATTATATTTTTCAGCCTGATGTTAAGAGAAACATGAACCAGAAATAATTACTGTCTGACACTAGGAAAAACGATGCTGATTAACTACACAGATTTAGTTTTAAAATACAGATTTCTCTGCAATAGTATGGCTACATACAAATAACTAGCTTTAAAAAGAAACTGCTAATTCAAAGAAGAACATGGAGGGGTTTTTTGAGTGTATAGATATATATTATTTTCATCTATTTAGTGTGCACATTTATTTAAAACACAATAACACGACAGGCAGGTCTAAAAACTAAATATAAAAATACGAGAATGTGAAATGAACAAACTTTTTCACTCTGCAGTTTTATTTTATTACTAGATGCTATTCCTAACTTGTTAAAATTGATCAAATAGAAAGCTGTGAATAGAGAAAAAATTAAGCCAACTAGAAAAGTGTGACTTGGATTTAATATTTTATAATTGCCAAGGGACATACTGAGATCAATGAATTTTTGCCCGAGATGAACGTCAGAAAGAGATGTACTTCAGTCTTTTAGGGAACATTGGTCTATTTAATTCTTGTGTCTGATGCATGTGAAATATGCCTGTCTTGGCCTTCTTGGTGCCTCAAGGCCACGCTGCAGGCAGACATTACCACTTTTAATAGGCCGCCATCTGAGCAATGGCAAGGGATCCAATAACCCATCGACTCTAATGGATTTGCCTGTTTATTCACTTACACCTTTTTTTGCAGCTAATTTTAGTTTTGCATGCTGAGTTGTTTCACTTTAAATTAAATGAATAGAAACAAAGGGGAAAAGACTGTGCAGCTAATAAAGCATGATTATTTTCCAAGTTCTTCACAACAGGATCCTCCATATACTAAGGTATATCACTTGAGAACAGATTTGCTGCTGCGTTTTTCCACTTGTTGTCACAATTAACAAAGCTTCTTTTAAATTTAGTGAGACAAAAAGTAGGTTATTATAAAGTCTTACTTATAATGCACAGTGTAAGGCAACCAGCTTCAAATCATTACCACGCATCTTCAAAGAGCAATACAGGTGATGTTAAAGGCTGTGCAGTATCATCACAAACAAAAACAGTATACAGTTTAATCTAGCCCTTCATGTGTACTTTGAAGATCACAGGTAACACTTAGTGTGTTACTTATAAACTTATAGTCCCTCTAGATACAGAGGAACTCTGAGTAATAAAAATTTCCACTACATTTGATCCTTAGGAAAAATATACATTACGGGCTAAAACTTATTAGGGGATATAATCTCTATATTTGGACTGCATTAATATTTTGTTCCTTTACAGAAAAGCTCTTCCTCCCTTTCCTTAGGAGATGCCTCTTGCATCTCACCCTCCACAACTCATGGGTCCTCTGCAAAAGCTCGAGGTGATCTCTCAGGTCCCTTCCAACCCAAACCGTTCCACAATTTATTCCAGAACCTTCTGCTCACCCAGCTCTTTTTACAGGCCCACAGTTCAGGTGCTTTGCTTTTCTCAGAAAGGCTGAAAGGAATTTACTCAGGGGCTGTCACTGCAAGGCACAGCTTCAGAACAGCTTTCAGTGAGTTACAAAGGGGCTTTTTCTCCAGGTTTGGCTGAATCCCCCATTCCCAGGGCTCCCAGCGTCCATCAGATCCAAGGGGCAGACAAGGGCCAGGTGTCACCTGCTGCTGACAGGTCATTCCCTGAAGCTCTGCAGGAGCCTTTGTGTCCCTGCCTGGGGGGACACATCCCTCTGGGCACACCAACAGCCCCTGACCACTGCCTGCCCTGAGGAAATCACTGTGCCTTTCAGGCAGCAAGTCATCAACTCACGGAATCATCCCCTTTTAAAGGCATAAAGAAAATACAGCTCCTACTTCCATAAAGAAGAGGCCAGGCTTGGTCCCCGAGGTAACCAAAACACAGCACCACCGGGGTCAGCCCAGGAAAAACAGCTGCTGAGCTGGGGCAGTCCCCGGAGACTCCGACTTCACTGCTGCAAAAAATCACTCCTTCCTATCAGAGAATGGCATAAAAATGAGCAGCACGTGGTCATTTATTCCCTCTTCACGACAGAAACCAAAACGCGTGACATTGACAAAAGGTTGTAATACGGGGTAAGGTTTGTTGACCAAAGTGCAGGAATATCAATATGAAAAACTAATATTAGGGGCCAAAAACGTGGGAGCCAAAATTCTGCACCACTCTGGGCCACAGCTGCAGGGAGAGCAGAGATGCAGCAAGAAGGGAGCACGTGTACCCTTCATGTAGAAAAATACATGTAGTTTGGGAGAAGCTGCCCCTGTAACCAGTGTCCGTAGCACTAAATAGCCATAAAATAATGTAAAAACTCTCTTTGGAGCGGAACATATCACAACAAAAAAGGGTCTGTGTCATTCAGAGGGGTCCACAGCACTACCAGTTACTAACACAGAAGGAAAACAAAGCAGCTACAAGTCTTTTTTTGTCTCCAGCTGGTTATGTTTTTAAGGGATCACATTATGAATCTGACATCTCCTTATTTTTGCCAAAAATACTTCACCTCCTTTTATATCAGCTGCTGATCTCTTACAGATTCCTTAATAATATGGTGTGACACAGAATCTACTCAGAGGCTTTACCAGGGCTTTTGGGCTGGATTTGGCTTTTTTGTCACTCAGTGGCTCACAAGACACAAAGGTATATATTTCAAAGGATGATCCACACATTATGAAAACTGGCATCTTTGCTTTGCATTCATTTTATTGCTAGTAAATGTTTTCTCTTAGAATTGAGACTGCAACTGGAAGACTTCTTTTCTGACACAAAACTATCATGATTATCCCCTTAAATATACAGCAAGAATTAAAATAAGGCTCCTCAGATAATTTCACATCAATCTACACATCTAAAGCTTAAATCTGTTGGAGAAAAATATTTTTGGACAGTTACAAATCCAGCTTCACTTTTAAAACGTTAACTCAGACCTATTATTTAAATGTCACAAACACCCCAAACCAACAGGACATTTTACAAGCACACAGACAAGTTAAAATAATCTGCCTGCTTTAGCTATGTGTAAGTGAATCTGCAAAGCAGAAGTTACATAGCAGCAGAATAATTTTTTTTCCCCCAAATTGTATTTGTAGACCTGGATACTAACTCCCAGACACACTGTGGAGAGAAAAATGGGAACAACAGACTGAAGTTGGGATTGATTTACTTCATTAGCTGGGATTACAAGTTTAACTTACAAACCAGAGGTCAAAATTTCTCATTAACAAGGGGGCCATGAATCGCTGCAGGGCTTGGTTCAAGAGGAGACCACTCTTATTACTAACTACACATTTCAATCTGTCTTTGATGTTCTCCTTCTACCCTCCTCCCTTTTATTTTTTGGCAGAGGAGTTGATTTTAATTGTAGCTATACAACACAGCTCAGTTTGCCTGAGAGCCAGCCTCCACATCTGCAGTGAGTGCAGTTCTAGTGATATTGGGTGCAGTCCATAGCTTAGGGCTAATTTTAATGGCTCCCCTTTTCATACAAGGCTCAGATTGTTTTCCACGTGATTCCTGTTAATTTAGCTGCAGGAAAGGGCATCAGTTTTCCTTGCGAGTTTCTGATCCATACTTCTAAACTAGGTGAAATGTATTAAAGAAGAGAAATGATCATAAAATAAGATATTGAATTTTCTACTGCCTCCCTAAGTGATTAAGCAAGTAATCCCACTATTTTAATACACAAAAGAAAAATACAACATACTACTGTTATTTTTCTTATGTCTGTATTTTGATAAACGATTTATGAAATGCTGTAAAGAAGCTCTTGAAATCTTTAACAGTGCTAAGGGTTAAAAAAGGAAAGCTTAAATGTCTGGATATTGTGCATTTTCAAGATGTACAGATTCAAACAAAGATTTCACAGTACATTTCTCAAAACAAGAGTGGTGTGCATCATGGCAGCAGATGGTGGAGTGCACCATCAAATAATAAAATGTTTAATGAAGATTTTTTATTTTTGATGAATAGAACTAATATATAACTGAATAGTCAAAGGTGGAATATTTAAACAGATTAAAAGCGCTCATTCTACAGGACCTACTCCAGTTTTTAAAGGAAAACATGCCACTGATGCTGGTTAAACAGCTGAAATTTTCATGTATCAAGTACAGTTGAAATCATAATCAAATTTGTCTCAGCAAAGTTACACTCTACAGTTGGAACCACCTTAGAGCATTGCCAAATTAGAAAACCCTCAAAAAATTTTCTTACAAGTAAAAAACATAGATATCCTTTTAACAAAAACCAAGTATGGTGGTAATTCTTTTTTCATAATTTAAATGTAGAAAAACAATCATTTAAATGTAGAAAAACAGTCGCTAAGGGTAATGGTTACCAAAATAATTTGTCATAGATATACAGTTTCTTGCCTTTGTTTACACACATCTATTTTGACTACAAAGAGCTACCATCTCCAGCTTCATACCTATTTATTACTAGTAATGAAACACAATTCTGCACATGGTAAATTCATGCAGGCTTATGATGCAAAACCCCAAGGTGAAAAGACAGGAATGATGAGGTGAGTAATTTTAGTTTAGGACCAACACAAATTTCTATTTATTCTAACAGACAAAAATCTCCTGTATATTATGCAAATCTCTTTCACATTTCCCATTTTCTACTGGACCAGTTTCCACTTCACACTGGGGGGTAGCATGTATTAAAACACTTTCTTGTTTATATTACCAGTGGCTGTTAATGCTCCCTTCTCCAAGCTTTTCCAGTTGCCAGCCAGTGTCAGACCATCAGAAGGTATGCTTTCAATCCACACTCACAGCCAAGAATTAACTTCTTCTGATGGGTCCCTTTTGTGGGAGCCCTGTGCTGGCAGTGTGCAAGTCCATAAAGGCCCTTTGTGTGCCCCTGGCTGGCAGGGCTGGTGGCCACACAGGTCAGGGCACTGGCCACGGCTCCCCGGCACTGCTCATCGACACGGGGTGCAGGAGCCACCTCCAGCTTTCAACAGGGGGTTATCTTAACAACTAGACATCTTTAAAAGGTCATTATTGCAGTCTAATTTCAAACTGGCACCAAAATGAAGGGTTGTCTTTGTGTAGGATTAATTTAAAAACCTCAGGATTTGATGTCAGTGGGAAATAACCAGCGTGGGACTCATAATGCTGCCTTCTCCCGCTTCTGGCCAGCACCTAGGGCTAATTTCTTAGGAGATGAAAACTATGACAAGCCCTTCAGTTAAGCTGAAAGCAGGCAGCAGTCCAGTAACACCCACAGGCCTCAGAGGCATCCTGTGACCCCCTTAGAAAAGTCACATTCACTTTGCTCTTGAGAAAGGAAAAATAATGCTGGAGGCATTTTGTTTTAAACCATGTGAAATAAGGAAATGTGAGGATGTGAAAATGAAGTGAAAAAAGTTAGAATTCATTTCCTCCCTTTGCAATGGCTTAGAAGCAAAACTGGTTCATTTTGAAAGTGTGTGTAAAAATCTGATACATTCACCAGTAGGCAGTGACTACAAAATGCTTAAGGTAAAATATGTAAATATGTAAAATAATCTCTTGAAAACCATCTCCTTTTGTGCTTGAAAGCATTTTGTAAAAGCATCTTTATTTCTCAGTAGCATTAATAGACAGTCAGAAAGAGAACTTGTCAAAACAAAAAATTGCAACAAAATTCAAGGTACTAGAATAATATTTTGAAACAAATCTGCAGAGTAGCAAAAGGGATGAAAATTAATGCATAAGTTCCTTGGATGACTTCTGCCCTTTTAGTATTAATCTGAATAATAATAAAGGAACATGTAAATTACAGTTTCAAAATTTTAAATGGGGTTATTTTAACTATCATAGACTTAAGGCAAATCTAATCTGCCAAGTCTTCACTCTCATTTCAGTCTAAAACTGTGTCTCACTTTTTTACTCTTATTATGCCTTTTAACTTAGATGGGCTTTTTATCTCCTAGCTAAGCACATCCAACCTCATTTCCTCGTTCCCATTAAAGAGGTCTACACAACCATGCATTCAATCTGTTTATTACTTGCCACAGACTGCTCATCTTGTTCCAAAATATTCTCATTAATAAAAGGTTGCATGTTGAGGACCCATTAGAATGCTCAAATTAAGAGAACACTTCAAACTTTCACTCTTTGTCCAAAATTCTTGAGATGTATTACATATTATCATATTATCAACTACATAACCAAAACCAAGTGGCAGAGAATTCATTAACATTAATACAATTTTTAAAAACTGTTCCACAAGTGAGGTCTCAAATCTGAAAAATGAACTCCAGCACTAAAATAATTTGTCTTGAATTAATTTCTTTTCCTTATGTGGAGAAAGCTAAGAATATACAAGGAAAGCTAAGATAAGGAACATGTAAGGAAGAAGACAGGAACAAAGGCAGAGGATGGGAATCCTGAGCCACTGCAACACACGGGAACTGAATGATCCTTCTAGCAAAAGGCTACAGGGAGTTGGCTGAAAAAATTCACATGGTATCAGGCTTCAAGGGGGTATGTAACTACAGAAACACCTACACTAGAAAGGAAATAACGATAAACTGGAATTATTTTGAGACATGGCAACATTTACACCATCCAGGAGTTTTTATAAAAAACTCATCAAAATTAAACCTTTTTCAACCTCAAAAATGACAAAATAAATTATCTGCAGCATTGCATCTGAGCCCCACAAGCAGGCTACCCCACATTCATTTGTGGGGAGTCAGATGTATTTACCATGTTGTAGAGAACTTCTTACTACCACCCCAGGATCCCGACACTACGGCAAATTGAAAGGAAATCTAGGAAGTTGATAGTGCCAAAGAATAACATATCCAAAGTCTTCATCATTCCCATTTCCACAGTATTACGATTAAGTAGGAATGGCAAAAGGATGGTCTGTATCAGTATGAAAGGGAATCAAAACACCCAGCTTGATTTTCCTGCCCGCCATCCACTCCAAACTGTGATTTCTCAGTAAACCCAAGACAGAACGATGATGCATCTTGACGTGCTTTTAATATGCAAACTATTAATCTTCAAAGCTATGATCCTGCAAAATTTTTAAGTCTGAAGTGCATGCTTGAGTTAAGTATTTAGACAAACTGGCATTTTTTTCTACCTAAGACAGCAATAGTTAATGGGTCAAAACATAATTTGCCTGTCTTGTTTGAGCTCACAGACATTTGTACAAGTGTCACAATCATTCATGTGACACTTGTCTGCTTTATTATTCTATGCCAAAACCGAGCAAATGTTTACAGGATTTATTTTTCTGAAGCATATAGGGAACATATAAGAAACAGGAAAGACATGAATAAGAGTAAGCAGGGAAGCTTCACAGATACCAAGACTGCTCCTTTCCAACACCCCTTTTTTGAACGCAAGCCTCTCCTCCCTGTGTTCTTTATGCTGTCATTAAATTATTATAAGAATGTTTATAATCAACTCAGTTATGGTCAAGTGTGCACTGGCCTGTAAATTCAAATATCCTGCCCTCCCATCATCCATTCACTTCCTCACAGGGACAGAGAGGAGCTCCATGGCTGAAATATCCCGGGAATATGAGCACATGGACTCCTCCTCCTCAGTTCTGACCGCCAAGGAGGGAGTTCGCACACAGCTCTTCGATGGCAATCTCAGCACAACTCAACAGCTTCTTTGTGTAATTCCTTTATTTTCATTCCACAGCTGCTCTTCACTGAGACTTACACATATAACCATTGCTGGGAAAGTATAGGAAAGTTAATAATTGTTAAAGGCTTACATGAAAGTAATTGTTCTGTTTCTTCTGAATTGCCAATACTGATTTTGCTGTGAGAGAGGATTATGGAAAGAAATGGAACACTAGAGACGGGAAAGTACTGTTACCAAAATAATCTAACAAATGCAAATACAGCCCCCAGTATTAACAGAAGTGTCGAGTCTAAGAGCACAGACAGATGTTCGCTGTGGATCCAGCTGTGCTGATGAAGGGCTTTGTGCCCCCCAGCTGCTCCTCGGTGCCCCCCGCTGAAGTCATTATCCTGGATCCGCCCCGACTCACTGGGGCAGGGCCAGCCCAGCCCACACCCTGCTCACATGGGCCACCAGAACCCAGCTGAGTTTGCCCTTGCACGGGCCCTCTGGCCAGCCCCTGGCAGTGACCTCCTCAACTACTCACACGATGGCAACCAGAGCAGTCCTTGCACTGGCATGCTCCTTCTGAAGCCCTAGAAAACAGGCACTGCTAAAGTATCATCTCCCTCTGTAATAAAAATGAAAGGCATTTTTAATATCACCTAACCAAATAAAGCAATGCCTAGCATCTGATTTTTATTTCCTTCTTTTTTTTCAACAAACACACCCATGGATTTTTCCTACTGTACTACAGGCAGGATTCAAACATCACTGACATCTGAAAACAGCACTAACAGTAACGATAACTTAAAATGTGCACAGCACCAAAACCATCACCTTTGCTCAAACAATGCTTGTAAATGCCAAGAGTAACAACTTAAACCACAAGCCAAAACATTGGTTTGTTGGGTGATTCTTGGTTTTGAGGGCATAGATTGTACTTGACAACTTCAACTTTCACATTGAAACAAGCAGAGATTTTTGTTAATAAAGACAAAACTAAATATACACATCAGATAACATTTAGAGCTGCAAACCCCTTATCTAGAAGGACACATTGCCTTGCCAACCTGTAAAATGCATTGTAGAACAGTATTTTTTTCATTTATAATGTGCAGGAGAATTTCGTATCATCTTTCACTGATTTTTGGAGGTGTATTTCAAACAATACACATTTCCCAGCCTAACCACAACGTACCACACATGTTAAAAGAGCTCTTTAAATACTAAATACTAACCATGACCATATTTTCAGTTGGACTGCAGCCTGCTATGGTAACTTCTCTCTTCAGGTGACAAACTAGCAGTAACTGAATTCATTACAGCCTGATTAATTATGCTGCTTTCATGCAAAGGAAAAAGAGACTTCAATCAGAAGTGGTAACCTTAAACAGTACCTATGTAGCAGCCTATCAGAACATCAATCCCAGATCCATGCACTTCCATTTGCTTTGAGAATTCTTAGTAATTACTTCTCCCTTACTATCACATAGTTCAGCTCAACTCCACAGCCTGAAAAACTAAAGGAAGAGGTTTGGAACACACCAGTTCCAGCTGACAGGATTTATACCAGTTACCAGAAATACTGAAAACCACACCTTATGCTCTCCACTTGCTTATCACAACCTAAGTACACCACCAGCCTTTTTCTCCCCAGCTGAACACAGCAGGAGTTTGGGGAATAAAAGGAGAAGAGAGGAATGGAGACAAATGCCAGAGACCTCTTTTCTCAGAGGTGACTTGCCAGGTTTTCATCTTCTACATATTTGGAGACAATTTCCTTAAATGATCCAGAAGCTGAGAACCACCTGGCTATTCCCTTCTCCTAGAGCAGGCCTATCACCACAGCATGGAGATGGTACCTAGACAGCAATTCTGCTTTTGCTTGCCTGCCTTTTGTGCTTGTTAACATGCAAAGGCAAATTAATGTAAGACAAGAATCTGGCATATGTGTCTAAAACACACACTGCATAATTAAACTGAGAATGAAAACAAATCAAAGGTATATGTGTTCAAATAGTATTTATTGTTCCTTTACATAAAGGAACAAGGAACTTGGCAAATTTTTCTTATGAATAAAGGCCCATCTTCACAGAATATGGGTTATGAATAGCAATGAACAAGATAAGAGCACATGAGATAAAGCCAGCTAGAGTAAGCCACAGATGGAAGCAGAGCCAGACTGACAATGGAAGAATTCCCACCCTACCGGGCTACGGAGCGCTCTCCACACAACCGTTTAATGCCAACACACATCAGCATTTACACTAAAGGAGACACTTCAGAGAAATATTTTTAAATGCAAAGTTTGGGATATCTCTTTTTTAATATGGATAATACTCAAAGCATATATCTCTCTACAGACTTAGGTCTCTCGTGCTTAGTCTGTAACATGCCTGTGTGCTCTGCTGCTAACGGCGATTTAAGGAATTTGCTGTACCTACAGAATTGTATTACGGAGATCCTAGAGGGTATGACTAAAACTTGTTGAAATTAAGTTCTAAGGAAATGTATAAATGTAGGTGACTGGTTAGGGTTTGGTTAAAGTCAAGAAGAGAAGGTTCTCCCAGGTCTGTTTCTCAGAGCCAATTGCCTGTAATAATAAATACACAGGGTTGGCTGTGGAACCAGGTGCTTTGGAGAAAAATAATAATGCATTACAAATATTGCCAATTTTTTTGCAAAAAAGCTTCCCTTGTCTCATTCAAACCCACCATCATCCAGTATGAACAAAAACTGCGGGAAGACAGCTTAGACTGTCACACTTAGGCAAAAGGAGCTGGCACTGCCTGCAAACAAAATGCAGTGACAAAATGTCATCCCTCTTGTTCTTCACTTAGGGATGCCCCTGCATTACACTTATGGACCCAGGTTTTCACATCTCTCTTTAATTGGGCAAAATAATGCAGCAGCTAATACCTAGCAGAAGAATTTACTGTGGTTGTGGGAAAAGTATCAGATCAGCTTGCAAAAAGCTTCATTTCCTTTTTTCCTAAAAGAAAAAAAAGGAAATGAAACTCAAAAATGGATTCTTTAATAAAGAGCACTTAAGGCAGCTCCTTGCCTTTATCCAATTTCTGTAAACAAAACTCTGATTTTTGTCACAGATAAGAGATTTAAAATCACTAAAATAAAAAGTAATTGAAAAATGTTTTGTGAATTAAAACAAGTTGTGAAACTATATTACTCACTAAATTGCTAACACATTCTTTTAGAGAGAATGAAATGTAAAGAAAAATTCAATGGATTTATTT
The DNA here is from genome assembly GCA_013397395.1 of Sinosuthora webbiana. NCBI lineage: Eukaryota > Metazoa > Chordata > Aves > Passeriformes > Sylviidae > Sinosuthora > Sinosuthora webbiana. The sequence continues at coordinate 776,256 of VXBN01003881.1, forward strand.
TCAATTATATAACTGCCTTCTTTTCAACATTTTTTCTCAAAATTTAGCCATGAAAACAAAACTTTTGTATGTCTGAACAGAGATGAATATATATACTTAATATTTTATTAATTACTATTAACCTTGCTATTAGTATAAATATTCAAAGAATTAAAAATACCTGTTCCAAAGATACATATAAACCAGCCAAAAATTAATATCAAAAAAAAAAGGCAGTAGACCAGAAACCTCCCTCACGGTCTTCGGATTTGGCTGGCTCGACCAATCTGCTCTGGCCACTCAACCAGTTAAATAAATTTCTATAATGATTTCACCATTTTAGGCTGCCTATCTGCAAGTTCTTACTGTCAACACAAATTACCCTGTGTGCTGCAATTCCCCCATCAACTGAGACAAAGTATGACTGTTGGAGCGCTCTGTCAACATGACATGCTTCTCATGGATCTGTATTCCAAACGTCAGGACCATCGGGCACAGCCAGCCAGAAGTGTCCTGCTATCAGAGCTGGGAGAACAATTCCCACCAAAGGCCCCAGCCTGGGCAGGGGCAGGGATTGCTCTGAGGTGCACTCTGCAGCTGGGGTCAGCTCTGAGGGCTCGGTGCTGGGGTGGCTGCGGGGCAAGCTGCTGGGAGCGGCGCGGGGACTAACGGGACACAGCCCGGGGTGGGCCCTGACGGGACACCCATCCAACAGAGCTGGGACAGGGGACTGATGGGACACCATCCCACAGAGCTGGGACAGGGGACTGATGGGACACCATCCCACAGAGCTGGGACAGGGGACTGATGGGACACCATCCAACAGAGCTGGGACAGGGGACTGATGGGACACCATCCCACAGAGCTGGGACAGGGGACTGATGGGACACCATCCAACAGAGCTGGGACACTGCCTTGGGGCAGGGACAGGGGACAGGCCACTGATGGGACACCATCCAACAGAACTGGACACTGCCTTGGGGCAGGGACAGGGCTCAGGGCATTGCTGGGAGTCCCATTCCAGCAGAGCTGGGACACCACCTTGGGGCAGGGACAGGGCTCAGGGCATTGCTGGGAGTCCCATTCCAGCAGAGCTGGGACACCACCTTGGGGCAGGGACAGGGCTCAGGGCATTGCTGGGAGACCCATCCAACAAAGCTGGGACAGTGCCCTTGTCTGGGCAGGGAGAGGGCAGAGGGAGGGCATGAAAACCTACTCATGAGCTGCTCTTAGGTCCTCTTCTGGAGAAAAGTTGTTACAGAAATTCAGCACAAATCTGAAGTTTTCATAAAGGAACTACTTACATAAACCAATTGAATGCTGGAGATAAAAACACTCCCCTGAAACTCTTAAAAACTATAACTATCGTTAAGGTATATAGAATTATACATTTAATTTAAAAAACAACGAATCTCAATATATGCCTTAATTAAATAACTCAGAAGTTACAGATGATACTGCCTCATTAAAAAACTATTTTGAAATTAGAAGGCTTACGTTAAATTCATAATTTAAATATGACAAACAAAAAATCTAATTTTGTAGAATCAGTAGTTGGAAAAACAGTTACACAAGGAAAAAACACAGCTTTGCTATCTCCCACCCACACACTGTGTACAACTTAATAAATTTACCACAGCAGTATATAATACCTAGAGAGTAAGGGCAGAAATGTAGAAAATTATGTTAAGTAGTAATTGGTCTTCATCACCACCAGGATAAAAGGCAATATATAACTTTTTAGAAGTTGTATGAAGCCCACAAAATCTTGTATCCCAGTAGGGCTAATATAAGAAATGCATTTGACTGCAGACCAACCAGGATTTACAGCCCAACATAGGCTGCACAAGCTGAATTATGGATTACATTACATTTTTTTATATATGGCACTGTAGAAAAGAAACCCCAATAGGTCAACCTGACGTATTAATCACTATAGCTAAAATAAATACTATATGTGAATAGTATCTACTCATGGGCCACAAAATAGATCAAGGTAGAGAATTCTAAGGACACTTGGAACATTGGAGTCTTCAGTACCTACCAACCATATCAACTGAAAAGCATTAAAATGCTCATTAAACATTTGTAATTTCCACTAATTGCTGCAGACTGGGCAGACATCACACTGAAATACACAATGTACATACACATCGAGATTTGATTATGGAGAGATTAGAGCTAGGACAAACAGTTGACTGTAGCCTGTATTTAAGACCTTATTCCAGATGCACTTCACTAGGAAATTTCNTTAAGTAATCTGGACACTCAAAATTGAAAATCAATGATCTGTGGTAGAATCAAATCACCTGTTGTACTACTTCTTGTCTTCAACCAGGAGAAGCCACAGAACATGTCCCAGTACAGTTATGCTTCTTAAAATAAGGAACATTTCACAGCATTAAAAAACAACTAATTGAAGATTCAAGCTCATAGTACTTCTTGAAGTAAATAAAATAATTCTTCTTCTGGATTCTTAATCAAGACATAAGACATGATGTCAAATACTTCCAAAGATACAATTTTTATTTATTTCTTTAGAGAGAGAAAATCTATCTTCTTAATTTCTTCTGGAAACCCTTCCATATTGGTTCTAAGTTACTTAAGAAATATTATGAAAAGAATACTTGAAATCTTGATGTATGTTTGCTCTTAACATCACTGGCAAATTATTATTACATTAACTACTTGCACAGCTGAGAAGAACACGAAGGAAATTCTGAAATTCTCCACTGTTCTGTTACTTAGTAAGGTAAAAGCTACTCAACATAGGATCAAATTTATCCTGTCTCACTGTAGCTACACAGCTGAAGATAAAAACTTTTGCTAAAAGAATTTTGTGGCAACCTAAGTTTTACCAAAATGCAACACACCTATGGCTGTCAATGGTGTCCAGGGGCAGGAGGCAAGCTTGTGCAGAGTGCACTTTGTTTCCCTTTCCCTCCTTTAATTGAGCTTCAAGGTACTGAAACTGAATGCTATTCAGAAAAATTACTTACAGAGATGATAGAAGTAATTTTGGCTTGGGAGACAAGCACTAGGCACACTTTTCAAGTCCGTTAAAGTTGGTTTTTTAAAAACGGTTAATAGCATAAAAATGAAAACAAAATACAATGAGAAAAACAAGGGATTAACAAAAGCCTGCAAAAGAGAGAAATGCAGGTGGCTTCTTTCATGGATTAGGAAAAAGTGTATCACAGGCCAGTGATATGGCCTGGAAAAAAATGCCCTCTGCCAACACCTCCCCTGTAGATAAAGCAGGCTGCAGTGCTGCTGTCTTTTTGATCAAGAGAAGAAATCCCACACCAATGACTGTTTCCCCTGACAGACTGCTTGTCCTTTTTAATGTTACATGAGAGCACCAGCCTGAACTTCCCTCCCCTCAGAGCTCATACCACTACCACTGATTAGAGATGCTGGTCTGCCTAGGGGTACTCACTTCTTTGGCCAAGGCTGTTTAACCTGTTGTGCTCCTTGTATTCCTTGCTTTCTCCTTTGGATATAGAAACTTTGTCTTTTTAATGGAACTTTTTGCTCATTCTCCTGGCAGAGCTTCCTCTAAATAGTTCAGTAATTGGTGCATCATGCAGAAGTTCAGTTCTTGTTAGGCTCCTTTCTTTGTAAGACAGTGTCATGCTCCAAAAGACTGGAGAATTATCCCTTTTCTTGATAAAACTATAGCATGAGCCAACACTATTTCCATGCTGCTATAGCACAGAAATCACTGTTTATGATACCTTCTACTTTCTGAAACACAGCTGCAGAAAACCTCCTCATTTGCCTTCCCATACAACCCGGCTGTTCTTTGCCCTTTTGTTTGCCGAGATAATTATTGTACCAAGAATACTACAGAGTAACAAAAATCAGTGAAAATAGGTCTGCTGCACTACCTCCTTCAGACAGACACCTCATCCACAGGCCAGCTCAAAGCTCATCAGAAAAGTTGGAGGGTGAGGTAGGGTAAGAATTCTCCAAGTGGTTCAACAGCCCAGAAAGTCTGACTGTTAAGGACTGGGACTCCCTAAGTGACCTATGGTTTCCATACCCAAGTTTTGTAATCATTTAACTTGGTTTTAGTTAACACTGTGAAATGTCCCTGTGTATATTCAGTTATGCTTGGAAAAGTGATCTGTAACTCGTTGGCAAAACTACCCTGTGAAACTAACTCCAGAATCCCAGGAACTCATACCAGTTAAAAAGCTATAAAGACTGTAATTTTATGCAAATCATTGTAACTTCATATAGGCCAAAAAAGGAGATTTTTCTCCAAAGACAGGAGGAGAAAAGAGAAAAAACCCAAGTCTGACTTACAAGTCATAGAGACACTCATGACAATTTTATCACCACAGTCCTTCTAGATGGTAAAAAAATTTCCTTAAGCTGTTGCTATTTTTTAACTTCTCTGCTTCTCTTTTTGACTGTCTCTCGGGTTGCCTGTGTTAAAAAAACCCCAAACTCCACCAGCTGAAGAAATCTTGCCAAGGTCGGGGAGCTGCAGTTCTGCCTGATGCCCTTCCCTCCCTATTGCACCTCCCCTGCAGGAACTGGCTGCCAGCCTGTAACTTGAAGGCAAGCAGTAACCAAGTAACTAATAAATAAGGAGTACACCACTAAAGTAAACAGTACCCCAGCTATAATTAGCTAGAACAGACAAGCTGCTGGTGGTAGATGTCTCTCCGAGTTCCCTCAGGCCCTCTCCAGCCCCCACAGAATCCCTTTAACCAGCATGCTCCTGTTTGACTCCAGGCAAAACAAAAACAAAAACCCCCTTTTTTCCTAGTCATTCACTAGAACAGAGTATGTAACAAAAGGAGCACCAAGACGAAGATCCCACTCTTAGCTATTTTTACTGTACTGTCTCTTCGAAAGCAAAATACTGCCTGTAATATTCCAGACACATCGGGAAGCTTCATAAACCTGCATTTAACACACACTGATTAGTCCCAAAGACTTTTGTGGTCAAAGAGCATGAGACTTTCCAAAACCATGCCATATGACAATTTCTAGAAAGAAACCCCTGGTTTTACTATAGAAGGCGATATAGAAAATAAAGTGTTTTCCTCCACCAGAACCAGTTAGGGATTAGCAAAGCCGAGCTCATGCAGTGGGAAACGCAGGGAGATTGACAGGAACACAGCGCTCCAACAAAAGCTTATTGCAGGTAATTAATGTTCTACACGAGGCACATTACTGACTTCAAACAAACTCACCACTCTGCTTAAAGTTAAGCATGTGCACATGTCCTTGCAGGTTTGGAGCTCCAACGCTCAACTTCTCATGAATGTGGCCAAACAGGACCCACTTTGCCATCACTCCTACAAAGGAAGGATGTGCAAAGCACGCTGTTCCATTACCTGTGAACAGTTTTTAACGAAGCTGAAAAGCTCGTTTCAGCTCAAAATTTAAATATTTGAGCTCCACCTCTGAATTTTGTCATTGGCAAACTTCAGCCAAATTCTGAAGGAGCGCGGGCAGTAGGAGACTGGTCAACACGTGAAAAAGAAGGGTGAGCATTCCTTTCCAAATTAAACAAGTTATTTGCTCAAAATACTCTTAAAATTTAGAACAGATCACAGGGATTAAAATGCATCCCGTTCCTTGAACAACTGATCAAAATAAATTTGCCTGCACACACTACTGATATTGTGCCATTTCATGACGACATCACTTATGAAGCCTGTAATAGGGACCTGCCTTTAAATTTCGTGCACAGATATACCTATGATATGCACACATTAAAAACTCAGAAAGACATTCTGACCTACAGTAAAATCTTGAAGATTTGCACATGGTAGAAGGAAACCATGAAAGGCCTGTTTTCATTTCTCTTTCTTACACACTAACCTTGTTTACAATTGGACTACTGAAAATGAAGGGATAATTCTTTGAACACATAATAAGACAGCAAATTCTGAATGAAATGTTTATCTGTAGGGCTTTTGTTTTGTTTTCTTTTTAATTCAAGAACTTATACTTTTTTATCACCAGACCATATCCAGCTGTACATAACACCCAATGCCAATGCAGAGGGGCACGGCACTGGTGTTCCGTACCACCCACACCATCCCTCGGGATGTGGCTTTGGGGGGAAGAACATGTGGCCATACACCAGAATTGTGCTGTTTTGTTGAGTTTCTTCCCCAGGGAAGTTGTTGGACCAGCACTGTGGAGTGTTCTCCCGCCGCTGCTCACCTCACCAGTCCTCAGCAGGACGGCATCACAATCAGAAGTCAAACTACTTCCTAATTACAATACATTATAAGCATCTTTTGGCCTATAGCTTTTGCCACACAATATTAATGCTTCTAAGCCAATCATCTGTTAAAATACCCAACATGGGTTTGGTACAATACATCTTTCATACTTCTGTTTCTCCAGAATATCTAGTCAATTTGCAAGGTCATCATTTGAAACTTGTTTCTAGTTCAATTTCTCTCTCAGCAACATCTGTCCTATTCCATGGCCTTTCTACGTCAGCATATTTTATCTTCAGAGTTTGCATTCAGATGTACAAGACCACGTGGGCTTTCAGTCAGGCTTTGAGAATTCTCCACAAATCCATTCCTCACACACAGGAACAGGTCCTGTTTTGGCCTCAGCCACATGGAGCTGAACCAAGGTGGGGAACTCCCTTTTGTGTGTAAATCTCCTGCTCTTTTGTGCCCTTTTGCTATCAATATTGTTCTTCTCCTGTGCATTTCCTATCCCTCTGCTGTTTGTTTTCAGTAAATTATCTCACCCCACATTCTCTGCCTTTGTCCATCTCTCATTGGAAGCAGGGGGGAAAATTGAAGTGGAGCAGCATATTTGGAGTTTAATTCCCACCACAGGGACACACAACTTGGACAATGGTTTGGTTCTGCAATTGACAGCAGGTAAAATAACAAGTTCTGTTCAGCACTTCTAGGTAGGGTGTTTACTTTAGAAGCTGGCAACCAGATTTCCTTGAAGTTCAAGACTGTTTGCTCAAAGGCCCAGGGTAAACTAAAAATGTTAATTGTCACTCTCTGTAGGACCAAGATATTACTTGACCGTCTACAAAAGAATTGGCTGAAAAAATCCAAAAATGTGCATCTTAATGCATTTTAAGTTCTTTAGACTTTTTCCAAACCTTAACTTCAGTAAAAAAGGTATCAGACAAAAAGGAAAAAGATTATCCCACAAAATTTACCTAGCACTGAATAGAATCGAAGCAGAAGGAAATTAATCTATTTGATGATTCATCTGACTGCTCTAGGGAAGAATTACTTCAATGGGAAACATTGCCACCTTAAGATACAGTTATGAATCTTTTCATGTACAGGTTGAAAAGTTACATCTTGAAAATTTTCTGGTCAGGTTTTAAAAATTATTTTCACTGACATCTAAAATTGTCACAGCACCTTGGGCCTTACCCTCTAAAGTCAATGGACAAACCCTCTGCAAGACCCTTCCATGCTTTCTCTTAGTCTTACCGGTTTTACTTAGCCAGAAGGAAAAAATCTGTAATTATGAGCATCAGAAAAAAAGAGACTGCAAAATAGATTCTATCCTTCAGTGTCTGAAAATCAGGAAGACAGAGAGAAGACAACTGAAAATACAGAAAAACTCAACCCAAAACCAGCTTCCAAAAACACCTCCAAAACACAAACTCACATGCCCTCTGTCCCAACACATCCTCGAGGTAACTGCCTTTTGCAAGAAAAACACAAGCTTCCCAGGAATAGCAGCAGAGCTCCATAAGGACTGACAAATAATGGATGAACTCTTAGCTACTCAGACCTCTTCGTGCCAAGTTCTCATTTTCTATGCTAATAAGCTGCACACACTGTATCTACAAGGGATCCAACAATAAAACAAATGTATTTATTATTACCATATTGGTAAAATGTTATTTTTAAAAATGTAGTATTTTTTTTTTTTTGTAACCAAGGAGGAGGATTTCTATTTCTATTAAGAGAAAAAAAGAACAGAACACTATTTAAGTAAGAATGCAGTAGAAACCTTTGAGAAGCAGAGAAAAAAATGGTCTCCTCCTGCAAGCTACATCAACATCATGTAGTCAGGTGGGACCAGTTTCCATCTCCAAATGAAGTAAAAATCAAATTTGTCTTGGCCAATAAGGAAAAATTATTAATATCATTGAACCTCTGTCAGAATATTTTGTGTTCCACAGATCAAAGGAATACACACAGCATGCAAACCTGTTCTACTAGTAAAAAAGAATGTTTTTCCTGGCACAGAGCCCACTTGCTATTTTCTTGCATTGCTGCCTGGCTTTTTCCTCCTGTGAACCGAGATCCATGCAAAAATGTTCTACTGCCTCCTGACTCACTGTCTGTATCCCTGCCTGTTTGCAACAGGCACGGAAATGTATTTCCACACATTCACTCTCAGGTACAATTATTAATCATCAATGTAAACATCACATAATCCATCATCTTCAATGTCTTCCTAGTTTTACTGCTAAGACTGTAAGAAGGATTAGAGTAATGTTTGTAAGTTTTGTCTCACAAAATAAAACCAAAATTCTAAAAAAATCCCAGTTTGTGTTCATCATGGACTAAAACACAGTTTGAACTAAATTTTTAAAAATGAAAACTCATCACAGGGGCAATTGATTCTTAAATTGAAATCTCATTCATTTAAGACTAAGGAAAAAAGGTGCAATTACTAATTAGGATAACATCTATAGAATGTTTCAAAATAGTGCTTTTGAAATAGGTATCAACGCGTTTATGGTGAACTATTTTAACATTTATTTGATTTTGAAAGCAGGAAATAAAACAAAACAGAAATAAAAGACAAGTTGAAGCCAAACTTGAAATTTTCCAAGATTTATAAAGTAGTATGCATGTAATTCCATTTAAAAAAAGTAAGGACAGACTCCTTTCTTCTGTCTCCTTGAACACTCAAGCTCATAAATTTAAGTGACAGTTTTGGGATACCTCAAATGAAATCATAACTGTCAGCAGCAGTGACATCCTACACCAAAGCAGGTCTGAGAGAACACTGCACTTTATCATGTCAGTGAGACACAGAGCAAAGAGTGCTTGAAAAGGTAATGATACAAGAAACCATAAAAATTCCTCCTGCTCTGCTCTTAGTCTACAGGCTTAAAAGCACAAAAAGAAAACTTTAACTTCTTGATCCATAAATGCTTGCAAAAGGTGTTCTGCTCCATTGTATCTCTTGCACATAACTCAAGCTTAACCAGTGTAAAGAGGCTTTAGATTCTGGTGCTTTCTAAATATATCTCGACCACTTTAAACTAGAAGGAATTTCTCAAGAGCCAACCATACAGTAGGAAGACCAAGCTGAGACTTGAGTTGTTGAACAAGTTGTTCCAAGGATCTTTGAAAGTGGATGCCATAAAATAAACTTTAGTTCCAGAAAGGTGAGGCAACAGCCTAAAGATCTGCTCAGAGAACGGCAATGCTGATGACTGGTGTTTTTCCCCAAAATAAAAGACTATTCCTTGGTTCTAGTTCTTTTGGGTCTGTCAGGAGCAGTTATACCTCATATATTGGCTGATTCATGACCTTCTAAAGTGGGTGATATTCACTGAGTAGAAACTTTGGACAGAAGCCAAGGCACAACCCTCCTGTAACAGAGACTTCTGCAGGACTCACTACACATCTCTAATTGTTTAAAAGGGCAAGAAAGGAAGGAAACAAGGTTTTCCAAGAGACAGCTCATGTCTAACCCATTCCAGTGAGAAAATTACCTATTATCCTGATTTCTTCTTAATATTGTTAAAATATTGACAATGGATTTGAGGAATAATTGCAACTGTTGCTGAAATGTCCATGGATAACCCAAGCATGAAGTGAGAATGTCAGCTGAAATGGTAAAATTAACCACGTTCAGTACTGCATAACCAAAAAGAGACTGCAGTCAAAAGTACTTTTTTCCTGCTACAGCACATACCCAAGTGCTTCCCACATAATCCTGAATCCATCCTTATACTTCCACTTAGAAATGAGGAGTTACTAAAAGTATAAACACCTAATAGACAGCAATATTAAGTAACTTCTCTTTGTCTGCCTCTGGTACAACACAGATTTCCAAGTCTTGAACCAGAGCCTTCATCATGTTTTGTACAAAACCTAAACATGAAAACAGCTTTAAAATACTCAAGTTATACCATCTGAAAGATTAATTTAATTAAAAAATGTGGTGCCTCGTACCCAAAATACATCTCACAATCACTTGAGTAATTAGCTTTTCTCTACACAAAACATCTCTGTTTTAACTGTCAGTTTTGGGACTTTCCAGGTCTGCATGAACATTATCTTGCTTGACTAATATAATGGCTGGAATATACTGGATGAGAAAACACACAGAGTATCAGATCTCCCTTGAGCACTGGCCCAACATATGGTCCTGCACATTTTGAAAGATGGTGTTTGGGATAGTTTGCTGAATAGTCTTAAGATGACTGCTCTTCTGCTGTGAGAGGAAGAGGGCTTTTTCTTATCCCTAAAATGACTGTCTTCAATAAGCGGTGATTCACTGAACTAGCCCTGAAGCTGCCTTTGGAAGCTCAGTATTCAAAAACCATCTGTGCCAGCAAGTACCAGGAGAGGGCTTTCACTCGATATTTAAACAAATTATACCCTCAGATATTTCAAACATATACTCTGTATTTATGTATTTTGGGATATTAGCCATAGGTCTTGATGAAAAGCCAAATTATTTAATTATTATTATTGTTAAATACAGAAAATACTTGTATTTAGCCTCTGTACTTTAATTTCATAATAAAAAATGAGGGACTTAAAATATGCAAATTCTGCATTCATGCCACCTTAGCAGTATTATATTTATAATATTTATAATATTATATTTAGCTTGTAAGGCTACCTGACCTAGTCCTGTGATGGCTAATCCTTATTTTAAAGATTTAGCTCTTACAATTACATGAAAATATCTATTTCATAAACAAACCAAAATTTTAACTCTAACTCTTAAAAGCCTTATAATTCAAGGAAAAATAGCACTGAAAATGTGAACAGATTCAAAATCAAGCAAAAAGCAACTAAGGTAAACAAAAGCAAGGCAAACCTTATATTTAATCTGACATTAGAGATGCTTAGGGATGCTAACGGAAGAGCTTCAGTGCTTGCTGTCCTGAACGTTGTAACCAGTTTGTGTCACCCACTGCTGAGTGCCAAAATAGCATCACAGGACCACAGCACAGATCAGACCTGGGCACACTGCTGCTAAACACAAAATGTGGGCCAGGATCCTTAGATACTTAACTTGATAATCACGAGCTAAATTCCAAAAAGCTGTGACTTTAAAAGATATCTTCCAATAATTTTTATCTGGTATTACTAAAGAAATAGAAAACCTCTAAAAAATTCCACAGATGCAGAATTTTCAACCCTGCCTGGCAGAGAAACTGAATCCTTCCAAAGGTATCTCGCTTCTCTTTACCTCTTCTCCTTCACTCTTGATCTAAACCACATTATAATAACAAGCAGGCTGAATTACTGATGAGCTGCTGGCTGCTACAGAGGCAGCTGTGTTTCTAGCAGATCATCTCAAATATGAGCAGGCACAAAAGGTACTAAAAAGGAATGAATGAAGTGCAGGTGATCTCACATTTGCTGTCTCTGTCTGGTTGTAAGTTCTTTTTCCAGTGTTCACTGGGCTCTAGGCCAAACTACTTCACCAAGCAAAGCAGGAACTATTCATTTTTCACTGTTGTTAGATCACTCTTCCCATCTCATTGACTGGAGATGGGTCAGCCCAGGGTACAAGAGCCAGGGCCAAGCAAGGGAAGGGGCAGCAATGCAGGGATTGGGACAGGGGTCACAGTGACATTAGCCCAGGCCACTTTGTGTTGGTGGCCTGAAACCAGTCATTCACTTGGTAGCAGTGTTATTTGGGAACACCAAGCCCCTGCTCATCCACTGTTTTACAAAATATTTTTCCCATGTTTTAGAAAGGCATTTTTAATATGGCTGCACGTAGAAGGAAATTTTTTTAAAAATGTAAAAATAACCTCACTCCAAAACTGCTGATTTTCCATGTCCCCAGGTAAAAAAAAAAAAAAAAAAATAGCTGTGCTACTCCAGGAAAGACAATTGATGGGCCTGGTCTTGATAATTTATAATAATCCTGCCATCCAAAACGAAAGGTCTATTTAGCTATGGCTTGAAAACAAGCAAAGAAATCCAAATGAGCTCTGGCAATGTGAGACAAAGTTTAAAGAAAATACTCTCAAACAAAGTGCTGGTAGAAAATACTTACAGTTATTAACACAAGCTTTTCCACATTTCCAAGAGCTGTAGAAGAGCTATTCCTCTCAAGGAAACAAACAGTACTTAAATACTAATCTTTTCCATCAACTTCTTGTCTTTAAGTAGAAAATCCATCACTACTCCTAAATTAACCTCCTGCTCAGATGAAAAGGGAATTATTAAAAAGATCCAATTTCCAAAAATAAATTGTTAGTATTTCTGTTAAACCAAGAAGCTGGACTGAAATCCAGCACTGCTCACTGAAAAATGACCAATGCAACTAAGTCTAAGTGTCAAACAACAGTTAGTTCAGAAAAGGGGAAAAAAAAAGAACATGCCAGGTTGGGATGATTTGTAAATGACACCTCTTTGGACCAGTAAACATGCAGGGTCCCAGCTGCAATAAAAGCAGACACGTAATCAAAAAAATCAGTGAGGAGACTAGCAACTTCAATGCAAAAACTGTATTTTGACCAAAAAAAAGGGCAGGTCAAAAAAGCTCTGGCCAAGTCAGACCTTGCAAGCAGAGATTATCAGTGGCAAGGGCTTTAAGCAGCTTAGAAATTGCTGGGAGAAATCAGAGTGTCACAGACCACAGAGGAGCTGGGATATTTGAAGGTGGAATTGGGCTAAGGGGGTGTTGGTACCACAGACCACGGAATCACAATGATGTTTATAACCTCCAGAAACCCAAAGAAGAGATATCAGACAGTCTTAGACAAATAATACAACATTCCAGTACCTTTTTACAGTGAAACATTTTGGAGGAGTTGAGTTTATTTCTGCACAGCAGCCCTAATAAGCTCAGAAGAATACCACAAAGGGAGCTCCTAGGAGCCAAGCTGTGTGACACAGCTTCTGCAGACCTTAGCTCCTGTTCCCTACAAAAGACTTTGAATTGTGCAGATACAGTTTCCAAGACTTTGAAATCAGCTTCCAGCCAGCCATCTATATGAGCTGGCCAGGATGGTTAGAAGCTAGGGGAAGAGGGATGGGAGCAATTCCATCTGAACTGGCACACAGTTCATGGCTCCAGGAAATCCATGGATCGGCAAAACCTTCAAGGGTAGTTTGCCAATTGAACAATATGGTTGTTCAGCAAAATTTGGGCTAGGAGAGCAGCAAAAGGAAGCAGAAATATCCAGAAGCCTTTGGAATTTGCCCCAGACCTTCATTTTTCCTTGAAGCACTGTAGCAAGAGAACAAGAGCTTCTAGAGAGAGAGGGAAGCTATTCATCATAATCCATACAGATATAGAGCTCTGATTAAAATGCTTCACTCCCTGAAGGTGGCCACAATTTTGTTCATCAAATTACTAATATTTACAAAATAATAATTTTTTTAAAGGAACAATAGACAATAAAAATTAAATTCTGTTCCTTAGGAGAAAATATTCCTTTGGTGAAGTGTTAAAATCTGAAGGGATCCATGTATTATTAGAAGGTTCAAATTATTTTTAAGTGAGGGAAAGCCAAAGCTATGACCACCCTGCTGAGCCTCTAATGGAAGCTTCTTTGGGCCTGTTGCTGTGACATTTGTTACAGGTGCATGTGAAGGAGAACAGAATTCTTTACTGAATGTAAGGTAAAGGAGGGAGACTGAAAGGAAGGAAATAACAGGACAACACAAAACCCAGGAAACTCCCTCAGTCTGAAAAGAATTCTACCAGAAACGGGAGCACCTCCTACGTTTCTGAAGTCCTAAGTCAATTTTAGAGTATAAACAAGATCCACTTCTGTTCCTAGCTCAGCTAATTCCCTAGCACTAATCTTAGCACATGAAAAGAGAGAGAAGTCAGATAAAAGCTATCCAAAATGGGAAACAAAAAGGCCTTTGGAAATGCCTGGCATTTAGACAGTCAAATGTCTGAGCCAAAACTGTTAGTTTAGTTATTCAAAACAAAATGTTTGCATTTTCCTCAGAACAGGCATGTAATAGGGAGAATTCCTCTGACTCCACTGCGTGGGCAGACTCAGCAGAACGAAAAGCAGCCCAAGTGTATCTGTACTAAACAACCCAGTGCTCTTCCAGAGCCACCCACAGCACTGCCACCACATCACCCTGCTTCTCCCCACCTTGCTTAATATAGATCAGGCTTTTGACAATTTTACATTTATTGCATGGCACAGCTATTTCTCCACTTAAAATAACAGGGGAATCATGCTAATGAATCCGATACTATTTCTAGAGCACAGTATTCTTATGGAAATTACAATTTAGCATGATTATAAACTCATCTTTGCAGTGGTGGGGGACACCTTGACATTCTGGAAGAAGTTTATACACGCATTTATCACAAACCCACACAGGTATTACTACAAGCTCTTGGTTCAAACTGTCAGTAAGACTACAGTTATGGTTTTTCAGATACTTCTTCATTCCCTACTCTTTTTGGGGTTTTGCAGAGGAGAAATCAGATAGGAAGGCAGTGAACAGCTTAAGACCTACACTTCAACATTTAATTATTTTAAAATATTCTTTAATTATCTGGTGAAAGTTCAAAATTGAAAATACAACTAAAAGGAGATGCCGTTTTAACTGTGGTGAGATCAGCTGGACCCCGGTGCTGATGTGCACTTCCAAACGACAGAGCTCCCCAGCAGCAGCAGCAGGAGGAGCAGCCCTGCTGTCCCTCCCACTCTGAGGAGTGATCCCCTGCCCCAGGTACACACATACCTCTCCTCCTATGGCCAGCAGGCCGGGCGCGTCCAGCTTCCGCTTCTTGCGGGGACCGATGGCCGCCAGCGCCGTGAGGTTGGCGTCCCTCTGCCTCATCTGGGCCAGCTCCTGCTGCTGCATCTGTCACACAGGGAAACAACAACTTCAGCTCTTACTCTGTTACCAGACAGAAAAGTTATCTTCAGACCTGCAAGCATGAGGTAGAAGTCACACATGAGCACGCCCTGAGAGCATTTTACTGCTCCCAGTATTTTAGCAGCCTGGCCATAGAGGAATAATGAAGGTACTGAAGTTCTCGTGACTTTTCACAGGATTTCTGCTTCCAAATATCTCAACAGTTTCCAAAACCACCATCCTTTTCATTCGAAACTGCCTTAGCAAGTACTATATACTAACTATAGTATAACTCTTCAGACTGATATGAAGAATGAAGGTACAAATTCAAATCTTTTAAAAACCTTGTTTTTTAATCTTCTATTTATTTTGAATATTTCAAACATACTTGCTTTTCTTTAAAAAAATCTAAATTAACAAAATATCTCTGTCTAAATGCTAGCCAAAGGTAATGCTGACACAAAACCTTTACAAACTGGACTTACAAGTGCTTTCTGGGCTTAGGCTTTAGGTAAGAATACATTTAACTAGTCTGAAGCACCTGCCAGCTGCATTATGTAACAATATAGCCCACCATAGAAAACAGGAGAAAATGCTCTGGCCAGCAGAGAGATAAGATTGCATATCCACTATATATTGTATAATTCTTTCAGAGTGTTAATGATAAGTGTCATTTTCTCAGGAACACTAATATTTTAATAAATATTCTAACCAATACCACACAAGAACAATTGATGAGGTGACACAGTATATTATTTTAATTAGACAAAAGCATTGCTAGCTCTTAGCAATAGTTCTTACTAATATCAAAACTTCGGGTTTGCAAAATGTATGAATAAACTGACAGGAGGTGTTTGCTTTCTAATCCCACTGATGTCACTCTGTTCCCGCTTCAGCAGCAGCTCACAGAACAACACCTGGAGAAATTCAGCAGTGGTAATAAAAACATTGTATGATACAGGCACAATTCTTCATTAAAATGAAACTGAACTGACAAGCAGAGATAGAAGTGTCTCAGCCATTACCTACCTACACATTACCTACACTACCCCAGCCGATGTTAAAAGGAAAGGAGGTTTAAGCAAAAAAAGTGCCACTATGGAGTCTCTTTTCTCCATCCACCTCTGCCCAGAAAAAGCAGATCCACCCCATGGCTCCTCTTTGGTGCAGTTCTCAGATTCATTTGTTTAGCAGGCGACACACCTGTGACCCAGCACTGTGCCTGCCCAGCTTTGCTCACAGGCTCGCCAGGGAGTGTCAGGCTGCAGCTGCTGCTGCCAGGGCCCCGCAGAGGCCACGGGGAGGGCGGCAGGTGACCCGGGAGGGCGGCAGGTGACCCGGGGAGCCCCGGGAGGGCGGCACCGAGGAACCTGAGGCAGCGGCACTGGGCCCAGAGCTGGGCAGAGCACTCAGGTGTGGCCTCAGCAATGCCCAGCACAGACGGGCAGGCACTGCCCTGCTCCTGCTGCCCACACTGCTGCTGGTACAGCCCAGGTGCCATCGGCCTCCTGCCCCTTGGGCACACCTGGGCTCATGGTTCAGCCACTGCCAACCACCACCGAGCTGGAACTGGGAATGCTCAGCCTGGAGAGCAGAAGGCCCCAGGAAGACCTCGCTGTGGTTTTCCAGTGCCTGAAGGGAGCTGACAAGGAAGACAGAGAGGGACTTGGGACAAGGGCCTGGAGAGACAGGACGTGAGGGAACGGCCTCAAACTGAGAGAGTGTGGATTTGGATTAGATACAAGGAAAAAATCCTTCCCTGTGAGGGTGCTGAGTTCTTGGCACAGGCTGCCCAGAGAAGCTGTGGCTGCCCCACCCCTGGCAGTGTCCAAGGCTGGACAGGGCTTGGAGCAACCTGGGACAGCAGAAGGTGTCTCTGCTTGGCAAGGGGTGAACAAGATGATCTGTAAGACCTCTTCCAAACCAAACCATTCTGTATTTTCACATTCTTCAGAAAATTGAATTCAGCCATTAAGAGTTTGAAACCCTATTTTTCACACTTTTATGGTATATACTTTGCAAGAGCAGTTATTATCATAACTTCAGCATAACGTTATCTAGAAATACGTATCTCATCTACAGGGTAAAAGAATTTCCTAAATACAAAAAAGAAATGTAGAAAGATACCTAAATAATAGTGCAAAGGTCTATACATACTTCTCTTTGCCAACTCATATTAGGTTTTTAGCTCAAATATCTTTGGCTCCCTTCCAGATTAAATGCCAGTTAGACAGAGCTGCCCGCTTACCCTTTCAAGGTAGATAGCAACAGTGGTGAGCTCTAATCATTTACAAAGGTCATGATCGGAAGCTAGCCCGTAAGCAGTCATTTAAAATTCGATTGATCCCTATTTGTAGTCAGGGAAAGAAAATGGACATTTCAGCTGTATTGTAATTATGAGGCTTCAAGGCAACTGTAAATAGATGTGCAAATCCAGATACTGGCAAATACCTTAGAGAAGAAATTATTACTATAGTATAACATATATCCAGGAAAGGTTGAAGATAAAACTGCATATAAAAAAAGATCAATCATCTTTTTGCTAATTTGCCTTGCTTGCCAGCCTACAAGGGTTATCACAATTATCAGAAGTCTGATGAATATTTAAGCAAGGGCCAACTGGCTTAGAGTGATCTCAGACGAAGTTGTCAAGCTTTGCAGAATAAGAAATTTTGCACTGGAGTAAGTATTCGTTTCCTGGGAGGTGCAGGTCAGAAATGCAGCCTGATAGATAACTGGTATCATGCAAAGGTTATATGAATATTGTATCAGTACCTTATCCAAAGTCACCATTTGCAAACCCACAGGAAGCTAATACTTACTTGGCTCTCTGCTACCTGTACTACACTATACCCTGGCTGTTTCCACGTGGAATATCAGCACATAGTTCCTCTTGTTGGGTTTTTTTGCACATGTAAATTGTAAAGCAAAACATGCCATTTCTCTAAATATCATGTAGTGGGATAAATCTTGCCCTCACTTTGAAACCTGCAAAGCGCTGTTGTTTTACCAAGAAAATATGGAATAGCTTCAAGAGTCTGCAGAAAGGTTTGCACTCATCTATTCCTTATGTTCTTTGTCCTTTCTTTTCTAATCAGTGAGAAAAAGTAACGATGGTTCTTGATGTCGTAATACTAATTTTGACAAACGCACAAGATTTTCCACTACCTGTAACTCATCACCTGACAGGACACCTGGCTCAACAGACAGAGCAAAGAGCTGGGCTCTGTTCTACCCACACTAGGTAGATCATGGTAAGACTTCGTCCTTCACCTCCCTGTGCCTCTCAGCCCACATCACCCAGCTTGTCTGTGTCTGCTACAGGCTCTCCAGATGAGGATCCTCCTCCACTACGTGCCTCACTTATCATCAAGCCCCACTGGGCTGAATAGACATTACTTCAATACAAATAAGGAATATGCTGCCAGGTACAGAAGATCCAGACAAAAACAAAATACAGTTTCTGATACTGGTTTAACAGCACACACTGTGGTAAACTACAGCAGGAAAGAATAACCTTATGTAACCTTCATGAATGCTGATCAAAAAATTTCTAATACATCAAACACATCATCAGTGAGATCACAGTATCCTGATGTTTTATAACATAGTAGCTGAAGTGCTGAAAATACTTGATAAATACTGTATTACACAAATTCTCAACAATCTTTTATAAATTATCACTGGTGTTTTTTTAGGTTTTCTTTAAAGCTCACCTGAAAGCAGAGCATCATAAAATTACTTTTAAAAATAATGAGAAGAGTTATGATTCTGATACTGATTCCCAACAGAGGCCTTCATCTTGCAGAGGTCAGTGTATTGCAGCTGACAGAGAGCATCTCTGCACACTATAAACCATGAACCTGCTTACAAGAAAACATCTTTGCAGTTTATGGAGATACTTACTAGCAAGACATTGGGCCAGACCTTATTTAACATCCCAGACCACCCTTTAACACCCCACCATTGTTGGCTTCTTCATACCCCTGTTCCAACTTTATCTGTTTTCCAAGTCACATACTTCTGCTTTTTCATAGCCTACATCAGATTACCTGCACCAGTCTCTTTCCTACCCATCATCTGCCCTCTGAATTCTCAGCACTAAGAATAAAATCAATTGAATGTCACCATCTTCAGTGTTCTGAAATTACTCTTAGACATACCTGTAACACTAAAGCTACTTAAGCATTTTACATTACTTGACCAATTATATTTTCAAGTTAACAAAGCAGCCTGTTATTACAATACAGTTTATCTTCTAACTAAGCCAGTTACTAATTTCTGGATATTTAAGCAAATGAAGCACCTGTTACTATCTGTACATCCTGATAAAATAATTTCCTGTTACTTAACATGATTTACCAGAAATGAACCTCACTCACTGCATCAACCAACAAGATGCAATCGTTTGATAGCTGCATTCATTCACACTCTCATTTTCATACTGGGCTGCTGATGCAGAATCTTTCTCTAACTTGCCTTTATCACAAATAATATGGGTATACTTATCAATAACATATTACCATTTCTGCCCTCTGGGAAGAAAGCAATGTTTCAATTCAGAACCACACTCATTAACAACAATTAACTCTTTTGAAAGTAAAAACATTTATCTAAAACACAGACAAATATTCCAATATATTACACAAGAAAAATGCTTACAAATTAGATCCCGTTCCTTGCTCCTTATCAAATCCAATGTATTTTTAGCATGCCATTTACTTACTGAGAGGTCTTTCATTTGATAAGAAGTACACTATAAGAGCAAAGTATCATTTTGAACAACAAAATTTTCTTGTGATGGTGGCACAGCATTAAAAAAACACAAAAAGAACACTACTTCACCACTTTTATTACAATGCAGCTAACC
Source organism: Sinosuthora webbiana (assembly GCA_013397395.1). Classification (NCBI taxonomy): domain Eukaryota; kingdom Metazoa; phylum Chordata; class Aves; order Passeriformes; family Sylviidae; genus Sinosuthora; species Sinosuthora webbiana. The sequence goes on from VXBN01003881.1 coordinate 796,128, forward strand.
ACAGAAGTTCTAAAATTTTAGTTTGTTTTCTATAGATCATTATTTGTTATGATACATTTAGGTATTTAAGAAAGAAGTGCCACAAGCCATATGCCACAAGGAAGACAGCCATATGTCTATGTGAAGTATTAACACTAGATCTTAAAAGCTAGGTTTAGTAATTTCCAAAAACCAAGAACTTATTTGTCAGGCAAAACCCAGGCAAACAGAAGTGAGCTTTGTCTAAAGCAGAGATGTAGATAAAATATGGGTGTGAGCTGTAGCTGCTAAGGGCTGAGAGAAATTTCCTTCCATGTGATCAGAAAGCAAGAGGATGGCTGGAACTCTTAAAAATTCTAGTCTACATAAAAATACCTTCAAAAATTAAAGGGAGAAGAGAGAGTGGGATCACATGAGAGAGGGAAAGGTCAAGGAGGTGCTTCTGTGCCTACGGGCAGAATTCAGGGATGTTTTTTGGCCTAGAAGGAAAATAACCCAGTGACAGAGACACAGAGATGACTGTGAAGATAAACAAGAAGAAAGAGCTTAAGGAAGTAGTCATGTATGTTTAAATACTGCCAATACAGGATTTGGGAAGGGAATAGAAGGAAGTTCTAAAAGTAAGTTTCTGTAAGTCACAGAGCCAACTCAGCCCACCAGGATCTACATTTTATCTATTTACAATTCCCAACTTAATTTAGAACTACCACCTATAAGAAGAAACAAGATGAGGCTCCCATCACCAGAGAAGCTATAAATATCAATGGCATTCATGGGTGAAGACAGGCAGCAGTGAACCCTGAGCAGGAAGCTGGCAACAGCAGGTGCTAAATGGCAGAAATGTTTGATGAAAGCAAGATCATATAAACAATGATTTAAGCATTGATTTCTAGCCAATAGGCATCAATGGAAATCCCTCCTAATTCTGTATGAGATGGATGGCTTAATTCCTGATAACAGGGTCATATGCTGTGAAAAACTTGTCTTAATTGATGGTTCTGTAACATGTATCTATCAGTCTCGGACAGTGATTACACCCCCTGGAAAAACATCTTTTCTGCTGAGGAGTGCCTGAAATGCGGAACCATTACACATGTCCTAAGATGCCCACAACAGAAGGTGCAATTAACAATGAAACTCATTAAAAATGCTGGCAGGAACCTCGAGAAGTGCAGGACAATGATGAAGAAGGATGGGTGCCTCAGTGAATTTCAGGGAGCCTTGCAAAGCAGCCTCGTGTGTGCAGCAGGCCCGTGCTGTCCTCCAGCCCTGCTCAGGAGCTGAAATCTCTCAGGGTGAGCACAGCTCCACTGCCTGGTAAGGAACTGCTCCAAGTCCTGAAGTGTACAACAGGCACTGCAAAAATCCCACCCCAGAGAGGTTTCACCTGTGTAACAGCAGGTCATACACCGAACACATTCTGTCAGACTTTTAGACATTCACAGCTCTGACAAATTGTATCCAATTTTCTTCAGTGCAAAGCTGGATGCTGCTCCTGCACAAGTGTTCTCCCACAAGTCAGTAAAAGCTCCAGCTGTCCCTTGCAATGGCTGCACATCTATCTGAACTAGATCAGGATTCTTCTTGACTGTGAAAGGTGTTTGTCTGTTGGGTTTTGGTGGGGGGAGTTTCTTCTTTTTTTCTTACCCACACACTTTTAACAGCGGTTGAAAATTATTGCATAGAGTTAGGAAAAAAATCACCCTGGGCAAAGACCAAGCTGGGAAGGTTTCAGCCTCAAGATGACTGTTTCTCAAAATAATGAGCATCTGAACACAGTTCTGGAATCTTAACTGGGGTACTTTGGACCAAGCATCTTTCCTGAAACAGACATTTCTGTTTATTACATCTAATTTCATTATGTTTTACAAGTTTACTCAAATTTTCCATTTAAATGTGCCCTATTACTTTCAAGACAATGTGTCAAACTGATACAGAAAATGCCAGGTGCATACTGCCTTTCAATTTTATTTTTCCCTGAAATAAAAAGCCTTAATTATAATTTTCCCCAGTCTTAAAAGGCCATTTTTAAAACAATTATCCTTATATCTACAATTTTATCCCCTTACTACTCACCACTACATACTGTCTGAACCAATTTATATATATATATTTATTTATACTTATATTATAGTCACAGGTTTAATTTTCTTGGAAGTATCCTTAACAGCTGACTCATAATTTATAAAAAATCAAAAGCATGAAGAATTTGAGATTTGATTTTAAAGTCTTGCAATTCTTTAACATACTGGGTTGCATTTTTGTACAGGAATGGATTTTTTTTGTCTTTTCAGTAACTTTAATCATTACATTCCTTCACTCCTCAGAATCTGTTGTTTGAGCTCCAGTACAGTTTCTCTGCTTTTAGTTATACTATTCCTCAAACAACTTATCTGCAGTAGCACCAGTTCCAGGCTGTCCTGTGCTAAGCTGGAGACACATCTGTTTTAAACCTTTGTATTTGTTAGGTCCTGTATTAGTGTGTGGCAGATTTACCAAGCCAAATATGAGCAAAGGCCATTTGAGCAAAGGGTTTCTGAGGCACAGACAACTGGGCAGGGTCAGCACCACTAGAGCTGGCAACTTACTGGAATGTCAGTAACATACCCGCAGCGAGATCTGAAAAGAACTCTGAAAAAAATTCCCTAAGATCGGTTCTTTTGTTATTATCAGTCTTAATCAACTATGGACAATCACAAATCTTCTCAAGCTGCTCCTCAAAGGACACCAGACAGCATCAGTATGACTGGGAAGACCACGAGTCAAAGAGCTGAGTGGCTTTCCTCAGGGGCTGCTCAGTGCAGGAACATCCTCACTCCCAGGGCCTGGAGAGAAAGATGGGATGAGGTATTTTCCCAGGCCCTTTGTTCATCTAAGTGGGGGTTACTATCCTCCCCAGATTTCCAGGATCTTCTCTTTTTCCCCTGAAGACAGACACTGTGTGAGGACTCAAAGGGATGTTTTAATCAAGATCAGGGAATACAGAACACAGTGAAAGCCTGTGTGGAGGTCAGTCATGTCTGGAGTTACAGACTGAAGTAATAAGAGCTGGAACCTGTAGAGCTGTGGCTTTGGGACAACTGACAAACACTGGCACATGGGAGGATACTTAACAAAGAGTTTGCTTTTTTAAAATCATGCACTGGAAAATGTGAGTGCAAGCAGTAACTCCCGAAGGCTGTGCTGCCCTCTGTAACACAGTGCTCGGTGCTGGACTAGAACATGAACCAACTGCTCTGCTTTTCACATGCAATAAACCTTTCTGAAAATACCCTTTAAAGAACCTTCCATTGTGCCTGAGCAATACAACAGCTATTTGGATGGTGAGAACTGTCAATGGCTGCTGCAACTTTGTGTTGGTGCTAGGGGAGTCTGATCAGGAATTTCATCTGCACCATCTTCTCTGTACACCAGGAGTTTCAAGCAGAGCACGACCTTTTGTTACTTTCATTTCTGTTCATCTCTGGCACACACACTGGAAATCTGAATTAATTAAAAACCAGTACACCAGAACTGCACCAAGAAGATGGAGGAAGTTCTTAGCTGGTCTATCGATGGAGCCTACTGAAGGCTGAGGCACACAGGAAGATCTCATCTTCCTAGTAAATAGGGACAGTATTTCATACCATAAAAATCTCATGTCAGCCTGAGGCATTTTCCCCATTTTTTTCCAAATAAGTATTTCTATTTTTTTTTTGGTAAAATTTCTCTGGCTATATGCCATCAGCACAAAACTTCAGAATAGCAGAAATTTTAAGTGGATTTAAAATAGCAGTTAATCAGAAATTCTAGTAAGAGGCTGTATTAACTAGATTATTCCAAAAGAAAATGCCCAGATTTTGATACCAGTCCTCCAGCATTCTTATGGGAAATCTGCATCTTGAAACTGCCAGCCTCATTTGAGGAAATGAGGCAAATGTAGCAATCTACTAAAAATCATTTGGCTGTAATAAGTAATTTTAATCAAATAGTTAGGGAGAATGGCATTGGAGTTAATGTCTGAAGTGTCATAAACAGATGGGAAATGTGCAGTGTAGCGACTGGTTGTGCACTTTTAACGCAATATCCTCTTCTGCAGCCTGGATTGTGGTTTGATCAAGTCTAAGTGACATGACAAAAACAAATTTAATTTATTCTGAAACTATATTCAACTAAAGAATACACAATACAGCAAGTATGCTACTCTGCTGGAAAGTGAGGTTTGAGGCACAGCAGAACACCGGGAACAAAAATAGCCACACGCCCACCACCTTCTTCCCCTTAAAAAGTTGTGGGGGTAGTGCTGGGGGTTCACTTGTAAAATGGAACTTCCACTGGGGATGCAAAACAAGCTGGAATTTAAATAATCTACATCTTTTCTATTTTAGATTTAACTATAGCAAACCCGCCACTGCTCATTTGTGCTGCAGATCAAGGGGACAACGCACCACAGCGTGGGGACAAAATATTTCAAGCAATTTCTCAGACACTGACAAGTAGTAAATTAGGGAATCTTGTAAGTACAATACAGTAGTCATCCCCTTCTATTGATCACATATAATTTACATCTTACAAAGATGTGAAATCTTGCATTCTCACTCCACAAGGAAAATCTCAATGATTTATTCATTTCAAATAAAAAATAGAAGGTAGATGAGAAGAATTACTTCACAGGCTGTAGCTTTCTCAGGGCACTAGTGCTAGGCTCTTCTTTCGCACTGCCCGAAGGGCCTTTGTGTGCAAGTCCCTCTAATTAACAAGGTGAATCATGCAGCAGTTCCCTAATTAGTGAACATGACAAGCCAATGGAAACAAGCAGACAGACCTGGCGTACAGATATGGTCAACAAAAGGCACAGCAATACACCATTAAAAAATGCCTATTTCATGTAAATAAAATAGCAAGAGAACGAGCATAATACTTAATTTTCCTTTTCATGTTTTATGCTTATTCCTCATTTATTGCAGATATAAATAACGACACAATAAATCAAGGTTTCCAACTGCAAGTCACACCACCTCTCCAAAATCAAAGACTACTTATCCTACGTGAATAAGCATCTGCTTAAGGGGCATTATTTGTTTTCTCTCTTGTTTTTCTGCTTTAAAGAACTGCAGTTACATTAAGCTCAGGACTTTAAGAATCCCTTAATTAATTCTATTCAAAATTGTTTTTTCCTGAAATCCTTTTTCACCAATAGATGAAAGGAGTGCAATAGTTGCACTATTATTGCAGTATAAAAAATGCCTACATTCCCAACATGTCATAATTTCTACCTTTTGTATGAGAATAAATAATATAAGTGAATAATCAAAGAATCAGATTTGCATTAGAAAGGAAATGAGATGATCTAAAATGTACCTCCTTACCTTCCTCTTTCAAATAAAATATTTTTAATCTTTCACTTTTCCTTCTGCTTTTCCTAAAAACACTCATCCCCATCTCTAAAATGAGAGGGTTAATTGATTTTCAATTTATTGTATATTGAACCTTTGATTTAGATTTTTACAATCCTTCAACATATTACAAGTCTAAAATGTGTGTCACCACCAGCAGAATATAATTCTTCACAGAAAAAACTCCACTATGTTTTTTGCTCTCTATTCTTTGGCATATTATCATAAGTAAGGAGAACTATAGATTATGTCCTCATTACAGGCTCCTCTTTCTCACAATCTTGGCATAGAAAAATTCTGACTTTCCTCTTTGAATTTTAAGGGTAGAAGGGTGAAACTTCCTTATGTTCTAAAATTAATGCTCAAAATACTAATGTCTAAAAAAACCCACATTTTTCTGCCCAGTCCAGTGTTAAAAATATGGGAATTAAAATACTGTCCCCTGAGAAATAATTGTTCTACATGCCCTTAAAGGTTGTTTTTTGGCTAGAAATTTGAAGAGCATTTAATGATGTTCCATTACAGAACTGATCAGCTGTTTCAAAGCAGTTTTAAATTCACAATAAACACTCTCAGAGATCACAAGGAGAACACTGGAATCACTAGTTTGCTGTGTTCATTTTCCCCTTCTTGTCCCTGTGCACTTCCCAACTTGTCTCCGATCCCACCCAGCACAACCTTGCCTAGGACAGCTCCAGACCCAGGCTGGAAGTATCCTCTTTTAACATCAAGGCACAATGGATAATCTGCTAACAACTGAACTCTGATCTGCCATATGCACGCAGGAAGGATTCAGCAAACAACCTGTCACAAACGCTTACTGTTCCACAGAGCAGCTCACAGAGCACCGGGCTCTGCACAGTGTGCTGCACACCCAGCGCATCCCTGCACATCCCTGCACACAAAAATCATGCCAGCACCATCCCCTGCACACCC
>VXBN01003881.1:802546-813921 GCA_013397395.1 Sinosuthora webbiana
CATCCCCTGCACACCCAGCACCATCCCCTGCACACCCAGCACATGCCAGCACATCCCCTGCACACCCAGCACCATCCCCTGCACACCCAGCACCATCCCCTGCACACCCAGCTGCAACCAAATGGCAACTCCTGCACAGGCAGCACACACTGCAGCCCACTGCATTAAAAACCTCCACATTCTTATCTGCATCTGAAATAACAAAAACAGGGGATGGGAAATAGGCACTAAACAGGCACACCCAGAAATCAGTGAAAAATCCAGATTTTGATTGATTGCAACTGATTTTCAAATAAATTGCATACAAACACAGGTTACTTTGTATATACAATTGCAGGGGTATTTTACATTTAAGCAAAAGTGTTTGGTGCAGCTGATAACAATAAGCCCTAATTGTCCACAGGAGTTGTTATGATATGAGATTATATCTAACACCAAAGGGACAAATTCTGTTTGTTTTGACTATTGCTACTGATATCAGTAGAGTTATTCCATAGTTACAGTGGTGTGGCAGAAGAACTCAATTATAACATTTAAATGTAAGAGACACATTTAAAAAGTGACAGGAGCAAAAATGCACTCAGAGGTACGTGGGGCAAAAACAAAAATCTCCAACACAAAACAGTCAGATCATTCTCCTACTTGCTATGTAGCCTACCACATGTCCTCGGCATTCCTGAATGCTGCCATGCCTGCTGAGGCAGACATTTCCTTATCCACTGGATTTAGGACATTTGTTTTTCAATTTTCAGTACTTCCCAGAAATTATTTCTCCACATAGCTAGATGGACAGATGAACATTTTTTAACTGGGGAATTATTTTTAAAGCCTCAGTTAAAATTACCTGAGGATATTTACGAAATGTACACTTGTGATTTCTTTCTTTTGTACAGCTGAGCCGATCACAGAAATCACCATATATTGCAATGTTAAGAGAAGCATCCATTGACAAATTTAAGAAATATATGCAATTTAGACAAAATAACTATGTACAAGGTACTTAAATATTATAGTAGCTCTACATCCAAATTATCAGATAAATAAGAGAGCAGAACACTGTCTCATATTACTGAAACCCAGCACCATGACTGCACATAAAACACACAGAAGTTTAGTTCAATAGTTAAGTATATTTTATCTCTATGTAAATTACCAGATTAAACCTTGACAAAACTGGGATAAAAAAATGGTCTCAGGAAACTTTGCCAGTCCCTCAAGGCCTAAAGTTACCTTTCTTCTCTGCTAAAATTCAGAATATTGTTTGATTTCTGCACCCTAAAATAAGGTACAAGTTTTCAATCTGAGACCTAATTACAGAAGCTCATAGGGTGAGTTAATGGAGCTTCATATTCTTTAGGTGTTCCCATGCAACCTGAAGGTCTGTATCTCTATCTTTCACTCACCTAGATCACTAAAAAGGTAAAAACAGCAAAAAGATGCAAACAAGTTATTTCTTAGAGGGAGGAAAAAATCATCCCATACTTTTGTTTTCTGACACACCTCAGTACACGGGAGATTCCTAAACATACTGCTTAAGAAGGAAACACTAGCAAATGCTGATGACAGACCATTATTAAAAGAGAGAACAATTTTGCTGAATATTGAATTTACTGTTCCTCAAAACAGGAAGATGGAAGTAGTTGATTTAATTAACCAGCAGCATATGCAGTGAAGTAATGATGTGTATTCAATAACCTTCCCAATCATTACCTGTCACGCTGAGGCAGGGCAGATATCCTGGATATCCTACAGGTGCCCCCTGAGAGAGCCCATCTCACCTGTCCAGAGCTGGGACGTGGCCACTACAGCCACCAACTGCTGGGCTGCCTTCAGACTAAGGGCTCTGTGAAAACACAGATCACCCTTTCCCAGAATTTAAACACAGTTTTGGAAAATAAATAGACAAAAATTATTCTGTTTCTCATAAAAACATGCTGTCTTCTCACCAATTGCACCTCTAGTATGTGTCCAGTAGAGTGAACATTCTGCTCCTTGCCTGTTGTCCTGAACACAGTTAACACCTGAGTTTAGCACTTTTGCTTTATTTTCCCATTTAGTATTTTTGCACCTTCCTAAAGTTTACTTAAATTATCTGACATGTTTGCCAGACACGATTTTTTTATTGTTACTATTTTTTTTAACAGTAGATTTTCAAGCACCTCACCACATGAATATGGCTTTTGGCCATTAAGAGAAATCCTCAGAATCTACATGGTGCTATTTCTGTTTCAAGAATATAAATGTTTGTTCTGGATATAAATATATTTTCTACTTGTGGAGGGAAAGAACACAGCAGTGTAAGAGGCTGAATCTGTCCTTCATGGCTGTGCAGAGTCAATAAACCCATGAACTGTAATGGCATCACACTGGTTTTCAACTTGCTTCACTTCAACCCTACCCAATATTGAGGTATCAGTTTTAGGAAGCTGTAACACCTCAGCATGCAGACACTCATCAGCATAAATGCATATAACATACCTTCCCATTCCAGGAAATCAGCTATTTATGACCATTTCCATGGAAATCCAGAAGTTAACCACCAATTCAGCAGCAATTTGTAATACTAAATGAAAACAAAACTCTTACAAATCATTACTCAACTGCCCGTAACATTAAAAATACATTAATACCTTTCAAGTCCTTGCATTTTAGAGAGAATCATTTAACCTTTAACAAAAATATTTGAGAGGAAAATAGTCTATATTGTGAATGACAATAAAAATTTTTATTTATTTAAAAGATTACTACTACTACTACTGCAAGGTAGCTACTTTTTCAGGGTATGTTGAGCAGTATCTCATTATTCAGCTAAGATGATGTAACTACTCTTTCACAGGCTGACACAGTATTTTTAAACAAGACTAAACTAAAAATAGGAAATAGATGCTAACACACCTTTCATGACCCCTGCATATTACTGCCCAGCCACCTAGCTTGTAGTTTAGAGGAGAGTTGCATAAAATCTAGCTACAGTCAGAAATGTTGAGTGTTTAGTTAACCAAAATGGACACTTTTTACCCTACTGTAAATGGTATTAAATATTCTCAAAAATGGGCTGGCAAGGAAGTTTTATATTACTCTGTTTAAAATTTTACTACTTCATTTCAACTTTTGCTTTAACTGTGCTCCCGTGGACTCTTTCATCTTCCACTACCAGGTTAGAAACAGATCCCAGATTTTCTGAAAAGCAGTGTGCTCTACATGGAATGTACACATTCCAAACGAGGGGCTGCCCTTGTGGGAGGAACATGTGAACACCCACCGGGACTGCAGCTGGGAGGTGGCTGTGGGGAGCAGGGGGAGCTCTGTGTGTGGGGCTTGCACAAACAGGAGCTGGGCAGGGACACAGAGATGGGATGGGACATGCAGCCCCAGCCGGGCAGGGACACGCAGAGACAGGATGGAATGGGATGGGATGTGCAGCCCCAGCCTCAGCGGGGCAGGGACACGCAGAGCGGGGATGGGATGGAATGGGATGGGATGGGCAGCCCCAGCCCCAGCCGGGCAGGGATACGCAGAGCCGGGATGGAATGGGATGGGATGGGCAGCCCCAGCCCCAGCCGGGCAGGGACACGCAGAGCCGGGCGCTTCGCCTCGGTCCCCTCGGGGCAGCGCATGTGACGCGAGCGCCCGGAGGATCTGGGGGCAGATGAAAGCTGGCAGCTGTGGCTGCCTCGGGCGCTCGAGGCTGCCAAACAGGGCTTACAAACACGTTAGCTCAGCAGCAGAATTAAAGCCCTCATTCAGGTTTGTTTTGGAGCAAGAAACCAATGCGCACAGAGGGGATGGGGGAAAATCTGCCCTGCAGGCTTGAGCCTAAATACACCTTGACCTCCCCCCGCAAGCTGCCACAGAGTAGAGCCGGCTTGGCTAAGGGACCAAATCATCTAAATAACAATTTATGTTGTTGTCCAAGCAACCTCCTCAGCTTCTGACAAGCAGACACAGCTGACATTTGCTGCCCTCTACTTATTAAACAGGCAATCATATTCTAAAGTGCTGTTATTCAGCCAAATTAGCACGAAAGTAAATCTGTTGCAGTGTTCAGATAAAACAGTTATGTGATTTTTCCACATTCACAGCTTGTTCCAAGCATTTTCTTTTTTCTTTTTTTCCCCCTGTCTATGCCAGTGTGATAAATTGCTCTTAACAAGGTTGTTTCTACCTGAGGAAGATCCATATTTAGACAGAACACCACTGAAGCAAAAGGAGAACTGGAAATTTAGTCTTGGCCTCTCCCTTGCACCAACTGATCTGGTGTATGGATATATATTTACACACACACAGAGTGTGTGTGTGTGTTTATATTTAAGTATTTAAACAGATTTAAAAAAATTCTTTCAGAAAAGGAAGTACCATTGCATGCATTCCTTGCTGCTTCTTCTGGAACCTCTGGATGCAATTGTCAGTACTCAGGACAGGCAAACTCAAACCACCCTTATCACAAAGCTTACACACCAAACACGGAAAAGAATAGCTCCCTTATCTCTCCACCAAGATTGGTTGTCCAGGGATCCAAAAGGGATTGGAAACAGAGCTGCCACCCTCTACTTGTTCAAAATCAAAAAGCAGTAGCACTGGTTATTCCTACAGACATGAAAGGAAAATACAGGAAGGAAAACTACAGGAGATCGGAAGGTCTGAAGATTCTACTGTAACCACCTTCAAAAAAATTCATTTTACAAGAGGAAGTTCCTGCTGGAATATTTTGGTGAAATTCAGAAAAGCCAAGTCACCTTCCGCTTCAGAAATTCTTTGCATAAAGCTTTTACCATTCTAAGTCCAAGTTCTGGAAATTCACATTTAAGTAGTCCTGTTGCTGTATAATGAGAGGCTACTCATTTCAACAGCCTTGTGTTGTGTTAGGCAGGACTCCATCAGGGTGTGCTCTGGAAGGTGATGGAGACAACAGGGATGGCTTTCTCCTTCCCCACCACCTTCTTGCTTTAAAAGAATGAATCAGGTACAGCAGACTCTGTAACAGGTATTGCTCTTCTGGAACTGGTCAAACACAACCCAAATATATTTCACACCAGAACTAAATTCTATTTTGAAAATGAGTCTCGAGTTTCCTCACTAGTTTTACTTGAAAATTAAGAGTACACAGTCACTTACAATCTTGTTAGGAAACATGAGAAAACAAGAAATTATCACAAAAAGAAAAGCCAACTTTTAAAGATGTATACAACTCTTAGTTGTTTCATGCCCCCATTCTCAGAGCACTAAATAGGAACCTTTTTGGCAGCAAGGTAAGAAAATCACTGTATTTCATTGGTTATGAATAGCTGCTAAAGTCTCAAACAGCAGATTGCACCAGGACAAATACACTTGTCATACAAAATCTAAGGAAATTACATTGCTGTTGGGTTAATTTAAAGATTAATACCTTTCAAATACTCAGTGAGACATCAGCTAAACAAGGAACAATGCTTGACTAGACAGTTTGATTTCTTGTCCCTTTCTCTTGTCACACCCACAGAACCCAAGAATGTTTTGGCTTGGAAGGGAACTTAAAGATCCTCTCATTCAATGGGCAGGGGCCTTCCACTGTCCCAGGCTGCTCCAAGCCCTGTCCAGCCTGGCCTTGGACACTGCCAGGGATGGGGAAGCCACAGCTTCTCTGGGCACCCTGTGCCAGAGCCTCCCCACCCTCACAGGGGAGTTTTTTACTAATACCTAATCTAAACCTACTCTCTGTCAGTGTGAAGCCATTTCCCCTTGTCCTGTCAATCCAGGCCCTTGTAAATAGTCTCTCTCCATCTTTCCTGTCAGCTCCTCCAGGTACTGGAAAGTCACAATTAGGTCACCCTGAAGCTTCTCTTCTCCAGGCTGAACAATCCATGCTCACTGTCCCATTTTGTTTTGCACAATCCCCTGCTCTCCAAGCTATGCAACCTCATTTTTCCTGCTTAGAAACACCTCCCATAGAAAGCCTCACAGATCTGACACGGACCTTTGTGAGGAACAAAACATGGATGAAGTACATGGATCCTTCTCACACAAGGCACTCACATTCGTGAATTTGTTTTTTAGGTAGCAAGTATAAAAAAAATGTAAAGGAGTATTCTTACTTTATACTATGAAGATGGTGGCATAAAAAGAGTTTGTTACTTAGGAATGAATGTGTATTTAGCTCCTCTATCAGTAAAACAGGATTTCCCTTTAAGGATGCTAAACCCAACAGTTTTCATCAGTCATGAAAAATAAGCATTCATGTTAACTAAACAAGAGCTGGGCAGTATGTGTATGCTGGAATAATGCATCACTACGGAATGCCACCAACTTGATTTTGTAGAAGAGAATTATTATGTTGGACAGCATGGGATTTAATTTTGATTTCTGGCAGACTAATATGGTAAGCTTGGGTCAAGCTTGGGTTACAGGAAAGACAAAAAAAAATATCCAGCCCTTGACTAAGCTGTAATTAATATACATTTTACCTAAGCAGGAATAAATAATTTGACTCAGCTGGGAGATATCATGGCCATTCCTCTGATTCCCTGGCATTTTTCTTTCAATTATCCACTTCCTGACTCTCTGTAGAGCAAAGGTGACACCACACTTCAGCCAGACACCTTGCCACAGCTTCTGCTCTAAGACCAGGAGAACAGGGTGGGATTGTCATCACCTTCAGTTTTACCAAGAGGTAAACAAGAAGTTCTGCTGAATAGGAAGATTGGTATTGACCAGAGTTCTTCAGGACTTGCAGAACTCATTGCAGGGCAGTACCTCATCCTTGGAAATCTGGAAGACTCACACACCAAGATCCATATGTAATAAACTTATTACTGGTTATAGATTATCTTGTTTCCCCAGCACCATTTGCACGTGCAAATGTAATGCCATTCCTCTCCTGTCCTTGGTTTTAAGTCTTACAAACAAAATCAGTCATCAGAATTTGGGACTGTTACCATAATGTACCTGTACATGTAAAGTAATATCTGCTAAAAGGAAAAAAACCACAGCTAACACAAGCAGTAAACTAGATAATGCAGCAGGACTTCCAGAGAGTATTTTGACTGGTAGGACCATTATTAGGACCGTTCCTCTCTGAGGTACAAGTTTAGTACTAACATTTTAGGTCATTGCAACAACTTTGTAACTTCACAAAAATCTTGTACTCCGAAGCCAAACTCAGGGCAGCATTGCAGCAGCTTAAACCACATGGGAATGGTCAAAGCATTTTTCTGGGTACAAACAACAGACCTGTGGTACAGGGGAAGTATAAAAAAAGTGACTGTTATCTGACTTTCTACATGTATTGACAAAAAGCTTGCATTCCTTCTGCATCACAGCTGTAGCATTGATAACCTGATGCAGAAAACTATTCATGAAATAGTTATTTCACTGTTCTGAGGAATCAGCATTGCCTCAACACTGCTTCATCATTACTTCAGGTATCACATTCATAGCTTTTCCTTCTTTGCACCTACCGACACTCAGATGGGTTAGAGAGCTACATGGAAATTTAATTTAAATTTATTCCTGCTCAAGTGGCCCATTTCTCAGTGGACTGTGTTATAAGAAACCAATTTAAGATAAGATTGTTGCTTTGAAATCAATATTTTTATGTCAGGCATGATAAAATAGAAAACTTACTTAGACTTTTCATCACTGAGACACTGCTTCAGTAGTACCATCTTTAAGGACTTTGGCTTTGCTGAAAAGGTGAATAAATGAACTTGCCAAACAAAACAAAATCCCTTTCACTAATTATGATAACTGCAGTAAACTATCATTTAAATATTTTAAAAGAAACGACTCCTACTGAGTTGATACATGAATATTAGCGTGGTGACAAGAATTTTAGTGTAAAACTTTTCCTATTGTAGTCACTAAGTATACAGTGCTGGAGTTTCAGTACAAGTTCTGGGGGATTTTAAACCTCTAAGGCAAAGTTAGAACCACAGAACATATACCATATACATCATAGGATGTACATATTTCATTATTTTGAAGAGAAGGATCCTATAGCTTCTTCTAGAACTCTAGCTGCTAACAGTCTATGTATTTTACTGCATGTAACTCAAAAAAGGGTACAGGTCAAAGTCTAAACCTCAGCCCAGCAAGGCTGTTGTTCCAGAGGACACAAGGCCAGTGGTTCCCACACTGTGCTGCCCTTCTGGGAGCACAGAAAAGCCTCTGTGTGCTGTGCTCCTGCAGGAGCCCAGCCCTCCCAGAGCTCCTGGCCAGGGGAGCCCTCCCCAGCCCCTTCAGTGACAAAGGCCCTTGACCAGCCCTGGCAGCTGGGCCAGCTCTGCTGCCAGGGCACACAAAGGGCTCTCCTGTGTCCTCCCCAGCATCCCAAGGCTCCTGGGATGAATACCAACAGGTCAGAGACTTCCCTTGCATGGCTGATAAGCACATCTGAGAACAGATTCCACGGGGTGTTATCTAACCTGATCTGGGGCCTGGATACATGCCCAGACATTGATGGTGTCTGGTTTAAGCTTTCATTATTATGCCATATTCTTGGTTGGTGATGACACAAAAATTTGAACCCAGTTTATCTTTCAGGATCAAGCTCAGCTACTTGACTTTTAAATTGAAACAGTTTTTAGACAACAGACCCTGATATGCAGAATACTCCTGATAGAAAGGATGTTGAGGATCTTACCCACCCCTGCCTTTCCTTTAAACCATTTCTATCATTAATTACTAGGTGTTGACTCAGATATTCCTAATCTTGATATACTCCTGCTATCAGTTATATGTCCTGTTTTATATTCCATTTAATGAAGCTTTTAAAGGAAATTAAAGAACTCATAATTTCTTTAACTTACATTTGTGACTTCCAGATTACATAAATCAGTGTATTTCCTAAAACTTGATTTAAAAAGCTTTAGTCATGCTTTGTTCACTGAAGCTTATCAGGGCTAGTTTAGCAAAACTTAGTTTCAGTGATTTTTTAATCACTCTCTAACAACAGCAGTCTCTGCAAAAACTTAATTATGTGTTGGCTAAAATGCAAAATTCCACTGCTTATGATTAAACCCTGCTTACTATTAATTACAACAATTAATAGAAAAGTTAATAAAAACCATTAATTAGAAAAAAAATAATTAGGAAAGTTATATAACTTCCAACAAAACAGACACTGCTCACAAATGATGCTATTTCTTACATTAAGTTGTACCAAGTCAGACATCTCAGAATTTGTTACAAAGCAATGCAACAATTAATAGCTCAGAAGTGTTGCTTTCCCTGAAACAGTCTCAATGGAAAATATTTTTCAGCAGTTTATTAAATAGGTTTACCATTGAAACAATCACATGATGTCCACTGAAAAAATGCTGCACCAACTGAGAAGTGTGAAAGCAAATGGAGAGTTTTGAGGAATGGAATCCTCCACAGGCACATTCTGCTACTGCTTTCACTCAAGTCCATTTGAAACAAGTTATTACCAAAGCAATGTAAGTCACTAAAACTGAAATCAGAGTGGGTTTGCACTGACTTAACCAAACCACTGCTAGTCTGGGTGTGAATGAAAGCTGACTGTTATCTTGTCTCTGCAGAAAGACCCCACATAGATGGGCCTTCCCTTTGTTTGGGTAAGTATTTAAATGCAGTTTAAACTTGATTTATGCCAATTTGGTTTAAACAATACACAGAGTGGTTTGAACACTGGCTAATAAATGGATCAAGATGGAGTTACAGAGAAAAAACCATAATCTTCACCTAATCAAATTAATTTTAAAACGTGCTCAAAGGATTCCGCTTGCACTGCCTTCATGGCACTAAGAAGCAAGAAGGAAACTTTCAACTGGGAGATGTTCTGTGAAAGAAATTGAACTAATCTTTTTTTCTTCTTAAATTAGGAAGAAAAACAGAGCGTTACAGAATGAAGGCTCCAAAATATCCATAAAGGAGAATGTTTTGGAACAAATACCCTTTCCTAGTTTTCTTTCTTTCCTCTTCATCCTATTATCATTGCATTGGTACCTTTATTTTGCATTCCAATACAGCATTTTCCAGAGTTCCTTCAATGTTTTTAATATTTTTTTTTTCCTTTTAAGGAAAGATTTAGAAGACTTTAAGACTTGAAATTATTTCTTTTGGTACTTCACTTTCTCTCTCTGACTTTTGTCAGTAAGTGTCACTGTTCAAACTGATTAAAGCCTGAACCATTATCCATTTTCAGAACATAATAATGGTATTATCAGCTGTTTTGCTGGGATGAAAAACATCCCAGCTAACTGACAATCACAGCATTAGACAAGTAACACAACTAGAAGAGCTGCAGGTTTCTTGGGTGTCCTCTTTGTGCTTTTTAAAACACTACCTAACACCACTTTACTACAGGCCACAAGAATATCTGTGCAAAAAGGTCTTCAGGCAATGCTCAGGACGCAGAAATCATGGAATCACAGCTTCAAATCCAGCTTATTACTGAAGCTGACAGTATTTTATTCATCAGCTTATATAAAACCTGGAAGAAACACAATTTTTCTCTGAGCTATGGGTTGTAAGCACATTTAAGAGTAGCCCAGCTGGCAGTGAAGTCTTGAATTTTTTTACATTTTTGTTGGCATTGATTCAAAACTTTTAATTTCAAATGACAAATCCATGCCAAAGACAACCTTTTATAATCAACCTAAATCAACCTAATCAACTTTTTATACTATAAAATGAGGTGGTTTTTTTTTTTTTTTGGCAGTGCCAATATTGTTTGAGATGTCAGCATATATCCAGTATCCAATGCAGAAAAAAATATGAACAATCTTAAAACAACATCTTGCCAGTACCATGCCACACTCCCCTTTGCAAAAGAAAATGTTTTTAGTAACTATATTTTAATATTTTAAGTGAAAGTCTCTAGAGCTTTCGAACCCTGATTACTAAAACCAGAGACAGTTCTTATGGTTTCAAACACTCAGAATGAAATGCAACTTTGGGGAGAGGCGTGGTGCCAGCAGGTGACGGATCTTTGTGAGCAGGCTGGGAGGGCAGGCAGGGCCAGTGTCCGGGGGCAGAGGGGGCAGCAGCCGGGCTGAGCAGCTCCAGCTCCCTCTGCCCCGGCCCAGACAAAGGCAGCACTCACACAGGTGTGCCCCAGCCTGTGACCCGCTCCCACGGACAGACCTGCTCCGCTTGTCCCGGCACCGCCCCGGCCCCGCCCAGAGCGGCCCCTCTGCGGGGACCGGCCCAGACAGCCCGGCTGAGCGGGGCAGGGATCCTGCAGGGCAGCGCTGCAGCCACACACGGGCAGTGCTGCAGCCACACACGGGCAGTGCTGCAGCCAGGCAGCGCTCCTGCAGGACAGTGCTGCAGCCACACACGGGCAGTGCTCCTGCAAGGCAGTGCTGCAGCTGGGCAGTGCTGCAGCCACACATGGGCAGTGCTGCAGCCAGGCAGTGCTGCAGCTGGGCAGTGCT
>VXBN01003881.1:814039-889029 GCA_013397395.1 Sinosuthora webbiana
GCTGCAGCCACACACGGGCAGTGCTCGGCAGGGCAGTGCTGCAGCCACACACGGGCAGTGCTGCAGCCACACACGGGCAGTGCTCGGCAGGGCAGTGCTCCTGCAGGGCAGCGCTGCAGCCACACACGGGCAGTGCTCCTGCAGGGCAGCGCTGCAGCCACACACGGGCAGCGCCGCAGCACCAGGCTCCCTCACAGCTATTGAAGAACAGCAGCTCCACTCTGACTACTGGAAAACGTGGGGTTGCTACCCCTGTATTTTACTTTCAGTTCCTCGAGTTTCCAATGGCCAAGAAAGAATGCCCAGGAAAGCCAACACTGATGCAGCAGCAATGCATTTAACCCCAGCTCTGTTCACTGCCAGCAGCATGGCACCTTCAGTTGTCAGCTCAACAGCCCTTTCTGCCTGCCACCAACTGCTCTCAGAAATCTGATTCTTCCTTTGCATACACTGGCTACATACAAAACCCAAGTACTATTAAAATCCTTCCTCTTTTCCTGCCAAATTACTCGATTACTCTATTTCATTTCAATACTTGTTTGACAAATCTAACTCTGGAAACAGTAAGGCCTAGTCTAATGTTTACAAGAACTCATGTCAGCAAGTCTTACTACATAATCACAGAATGAAATGAAGGAAAATAAAACTCATCCATGTATTTGGATTTTTTTGACTGTAATATACATAAAATCTCTGTAGCTAACGGGACTCCAGAACACTGCCAAGAGGGAAACGAAACAGGAAGAACAGGTCAATACAAAAGAACTTGGTATATGCATTTTTCTGTACATCTTACCTTCCAGTGCATAATTATTACCTGCTAATGTGTACCTCCAAACAAGGTGGCTAAAAAGAATGGCATCATTTTGCTGAAATTGCTTTCAACTGAGGGATATTTTAATCTTTCTAATTGATTTAAGTTACAACCCAATCCTAAGGCATGAGATGCCTTAAGCAAAGGACAGTCAGTCGTTTATAGCAAATTAAGGTACTCTCAGAGTAACACATCACAACTTCATGGGAAATTATTTGATATTTTTTAGATTATTGTAATTTAGACACATGAGTAAACAGTTCACTGAATCACAGGGTAGAGAAAATGATTGGCAATTACATTACTTGAAAGAATGTTACCAGAACAAAATTGTTAAGTAGCACATTTCTAAGAAAGTGACATTTTACAAAAAGACAAAGGCATATATTTTCCACCAAAATCTAGAGCTGCTGTCATCAACAACCCAACAAAAGCTACAGCTACCTAAAATGGAAATGAAAATGTAATGTATGGAAATATTCTCTTATAAAATCTCCTTAGGCTTCACATGTATTAATGTATTAGTTTGCAAACATTAAGATCAAAGGGAAAGCAACAAATACATCCTAAAAAGTTTTTAGTCAGATTTTTATTAACGATATACAAGTAGCAAGGCATAAAAAATTAATATGTTCAAGCCTTGAAATGTCAAGTGTAATGATCTCTAGCTCTGCTTACCTCCTTTGCTTTTTGTTTCAGTCTAGCTTGCTCTGGGTCTTCTTGCCTTGAGCGACTCTACATGTTTAAAAAAAATGGGGAAAAAAGGTTAACAGATGGTTTAAGAACCCCTCATCTGTTGCAGTAAGTTAAAAAATAGCAAAGAAATAGGAACAGGATATAAGGTATCAAACACAGGACACTTAAATTGATAGAAGTGCAATTTCAAACCCACCAGCCTCACCCAAAAACCTGCTAAATATTCAGTTATAAATGAGATGTAGTCAAGATTTGAATTAAAAAAAAAAAATCCAAACCGAACAAATAAAAAAAAAACCAACCAAAAAAACACCCCCCACCAAACCAAATACTGCCTCCCCCCCAAAATCCACCAGAAAAACAACAACCATAACAACAACCACAACAACAACAAAAACCCAACCCCACCATGTTTTTGTCAATGTGAAAGTTTCCATACAGGTTTAGATTTCAATTATTTAATACAAATAAATTCAAGCACCCAAGAGCAAAAGTTACAGCCTTTCCATTATCCAAACTATTTAATTTAAGTCCTTACAGTCACATATTTTGAAATTTACTGTTTGCAACTAAGCTTGTATTTAGCTCTTGGTACAGAACGTGAAGAAACCCATTGTAGAGTTGCCATCCCAAAAGGTAAATCTTTATTATAAAGATGTTACTATTCCATATGAGCTTACTGTCAGTACAGCATAGAAATACATTCTGTTAAACCCATTCATGTGCTACTAATAATATTAATGTTGTCATTTTTAAAACTGGATAAATATTGCTGAATGACAACTTCTGTATTTTCCTTCAAAATAAGGAACAGCTCTAAAAGCAGATCATTTAATTGCAATAACAACCTGTAACATTTCTTTAGACACAGACTATTTTATAACCATATGTTAAAACCCATTTAATTTATATTTGTGCTCACTACATGTTCTCAGAGTGACGGAATTCGAAACTCAAGAGGCAGATAACACACGCATTACACTTTTATAAATGTATGATAGGTCAGCATTCAGCAAATGTTGCACAAAAAGTTGCATAAAAAGTAAGAAGCTCCAATAAAGCTTGTGACATCCATGGAAAACTGTTGTTCCTCATACCTGAAAGGTGTAGTAGTTCTACTCCAGTATTTCTTTGAGATTTAAAGTGA
This sequence comes from Sinosuthora webbiana, assembly GCA_013397395.1. Lineage (NCBI taxonomy): Eukaryota > Metazoa > Chordata > Aves > Passeriformes > Sylviidae > Sinosuthora > Sinosuthora webbiana. The sequence goes on from VXBN01003881.1 coordinate 816,697, forward strand.
TATCATCTACACAACTCCTAAAGGAGTATCTGTGCCCTCTCCTATGTATCATTCTCTGCTTATTGCTATGCTGAAGGCAGACCTGAAACTTGAATTAATATTAGTGTGCAAACTTACATATTCTTAGACTTTTTTCCTCGTGTTTACAGTTTTCATACCATATTCTGGTCAGAATTCAACAATTCATTAAGAAAACCAAAGGGAGATATGTTTTAAGGGCTTACACTTAAAAGGGTCGTGTACTATTTTTGATACACCTGGAGAGTGCCTTGGCTTGATTTGGCACAGAATTCCATATCCTTCCTCCTGTTAGTTTTGTGGGTTTGTGGTTTTGGTTGGATGCTTTTTGAACTGGGATTATTTTTTTTTCAGTTAACATAGCACACCTATAAAACACAGTGCTGATAACACAGGGTCACATTAAACAAAAATGTGTTTTTTAGATGTGCTTAAGTCTTCCACTGTGCACAACAGCTTCACCTTCCAACAACATCTACAAGTGCTTTTGTGTCTGTTGGCATAAGAGGTTGTTGCACAGGACAGTGTCTGCAGCAGAGGAATGACAAACTGAAATCTGAGCTAGCCAATGACCAAACCAGACTCTCATGCTGCAGTTGTGCCAACCAAGGAAGAAACTCCACCACAACACAGGCTGAGCTTCCTTCTAACTGCTGTGGCCAGACACAAAGAAAAACGTAGATAATGTCACCTAGGTAATGTTCAAAGGACAAAAAGGTATTTCATGAAATATGTGGGTCTGCAGAGAGCTGGGTTTCTAATCAACACAGCAATTACCAAGAACTCAATTATATTTACATGTACTAGTTTAAAAACCAAAGTAAGAAAACCCCAGTCAGTGAGCTGCTTCTCTAGGAGATGGGCTCAGGTCAGATTTATGAACTGAGCTGAACAAGGTCCTTGCTGTCACTTTGCAATAACAATTCAATCATTGGAGCCTCAGTTTCTCCAGTAGGATGTATGGAAAAGCATATTTAGCCCTTTCATGGGTTTTGATGATAAATTTATAAATGTACAATGAACTTCTATTGCCTTGTGAGCCTCACAGTGAAAGCAGCACAGAAACACAAAGTATTGTTATACTACTGTACGAAGCTGAGAATTCGCCAAATGCAAAGTACAAGTTAAAAGCACATCAGCTTTAGGAGAAAGCAGAGTGTCCTGAGAGAATCCAGCTGAGACTTCTAATATTGTTACTAACTTTCTACAAGGAAATGACAGAATCCTGGAAAACACACCAGATGTAGGTTGTGTTCGGGGACACTGAAAGAAAAATTAAAGTAGTAGATGCAAAGTAACATTGCAATTTCCTGGGCTCCATAAGTGAAGGGAAAACTCCGCAAGTGCTACAAAGTAAAGTAACACATTTAAAAGTTGGGGCTTTTTCTTTCTTCCCCAGAAACTGAGCAAAGAAGAGCAGACCTGGAGTTCAGGATAATCTCAATGTGCAAAAGCAAATCATCTGCTCTGTGAAAACCTCCAGCTTGTTCACAGTAAATATATGATAAAAATTATTGCAGAGGGGAAAACAGGTATTCAACTCCTGAACAATATCAAGTACAGGAATCGTGTTTCAAAAATGAAGATCTAAAATAGCAGATAAGTTAAGTATATAACCCAGATTGAAGGTGAAAATACTTTTACATTTAGAATAATGCAATGATTTTCTAGTTATTGCTTGAATCCATGCCAAAGAGCTTTTCCAAAGAATCCAGGCCAGTTCTTGTTTCAAAGAAGTAGAATTCCAACTTTACATTGGATGCATCATTACTACTAAAAAAATTAAGGAATTTAACTCTTTTACATTCAGATAAATTTTAAAAGAGTTTTTAAAAAGCAGATTTGTAACACTAAAATACTTTCCTGCTGGTTACCATGCCAGTAAGCTTCAGGAATAAAATCATCAGTACATGAAGGCTAAAATGTATTAAAGAACAAGTATAAACATCAATTTCATTAATTCTTCGCTTTATGATCTAATGTAAATTATAAAAGGCTTCACCAATGCTCATGCAACACAGATTAAAGCAAAAATAAGCAAATGCAAATGTCAAGCTTAAGAGAGGTGCCTAAATAAGCTTTAGAAATGTCACTGGATTCCCTTTACTCTCCATTCCCCATGTGAACATCTCTCCCTCTGAAGAGTTTGCACAATTTTGCTGCTGTTCAGCTCTTGTCTACAAGTCAACATCACCAAGCAATTTTTTTTAGTATTTTACACTTCCTTTTGTCAAGCTAGTGACTAATCATCCCTAGCTTTTTAAAACTGCAGTTGAACTTTTTTCTTCCAGGTAATTAATATTTTGGGGTTTCTCTTCCTTTCTCCTTTCTCTCTGACACCCAGATCTTAATATGCTGCACTTCACCAGGTTTGTGAAACATGCTTTTCCAAAATCTTTTAATGCACCAATGTCTCCTTCCTCTAAAGTGTTGGAAATGCCCACTAATCAGAGAACGAACCCACCAAATTAAATACTTCCAAGGACTTTATCACAATTCCTTTGCCTTCCCCTCCCTGTTCACCATGTCTATATCTGTAAATAAAGCAGGCTGCATTTACCTAATGTATTTTCCTGTTAATGAATAAAATCTTTAGAAGCAACCAAACTTCCCATAGTAATTTTAGAGAAACCCAGGACTGATCCTAAGCAGATAACATACTTCTAAATATATTAAAGGCTGTCTCCTACTGAGAATGTATTCAGCAAACCAGGTTTGTTAACATTTCTCCCAAACACCAGCTATTTTATTAGACAAGACAACCTGATATTTTAATTGTGAAGAGCCAAAGTGCTTTGTGTTAGAAAGTTCTTTATCTGGAAACTGAAAACTGCATAGATCACATTAGGTCTATGGAAATACTGGACTTCCAAAGTATGAAAAGCAGCATATGTTAAATATGTATATTCAAAACAACAGAAATAAGGGGCTTCATTTACATGTTACCAAACTCCCTAATGTTCCAAACCTCAGCTCTTCCCCTGGCTTGTGTTCAGGCAGGAGGCCACAAAAAGAGACATGGAACAGTGTAGTTTTAAGGGTATTTCAGATTTCACAGAATGGTCTTAAACTAGAAAGCAGTAGTGTTTTTTAAAATTATAAGGGTATTTATAACCCGTGCCATACTTAGATATATGCACCAATTTTTTTAGAATTGGAGCATACTCTGCATCTGTGCAGATGGACAGACTAAAAATACTTCTGGTGTGTTTCATTATCAGAATTATTCAATTCTTTGCTTGATTATTAAAGTCAAAGTTGCGCTTTTGCTAGATTTTTGATCCACTAACAAATATAAGTTTTCTGTTTAGATTTGTGTGCACTTTAAAGTCTCAGCTTGTTACAGCAGTGTTGGGCAATGTCTCACAGGGTCTCTCCTGCATTTAGCTACATCTGATCCCAGCTAAGGCACTCACAGCTCTACTGCCCCTTCCCAATATATACACTGGGGGTCTTTAATGCCTCCAATTCATCTTTTTTCATTAAATAAAGTTAAGAGTCACAACTGCAGGTGCTGTACTATCGAGAGCCACGGCTGTGCCAACAGTTTCAATTTTAAACCTATTTTTCCCCATTGATGACATTAGAACTTCACCCACGGCTGTACCAGCTTATAACTTTCACTTTTAATTAAAGAAATTAAATTGGCAACATGAAACACTTTGCTTTCACATTAGCTTTGTTAATAAAAAGTGAAAGTTAAAAGCATCATAGCTGAGGGTAAAACGCTGCTCAGTGTTACGACCATGGTGAGGTGGAATGCAAAAGCACAGGTCTGAAAAATGATTTATATTAAAATCATTAAAATTGCAGTAACAAATCCCTAAAAATTCAGGAAAGTATCTCAACACAGTAATTCCCATTTTGCTCTGCTCTCATCAGAAGTGAGTTCCAAGTGCTCATGCAGACAGGAGGCTGCATTGAATCCACTGCTCTCAGAAGAGAGGGAAAGGATTAAATGGAATGACAGCTGAACTCATCTCAGGCTCAGGGAGAAGCCCCTCCAAGTCATCACAGCACACGTGTGGAAGGAAATCTGCAGCATCAAATTTCAGTAATCTCTCCAATACGAAAGCCCTTCAGCCTACAGTACTACCCAATCATCCATAAATGCTAATTAACTTTACAAACAACTCTAAACATAATTTTTCATTTACTTATGTAAATTTTCTTTTTACAGAACACTTCTTACTCTTGTGATAGTTGTATTTAAGAACCCAGAACTTGACAGACTTGTGCTACTAATACATAACACTCAAAATCCCAGACTAAACAAATGCATATATTGGAAATTAAATTTCAACATTATTTTATAATAAAATACACAAGCATTCAGCCAGTTTGAGCACAACAATTAACACACTAACTTTAACGTGATCCACTTTATCAGAGATTATAACACAGCTAATAATTCATTTTCTGAGAGCCAGGACAACCCGAAGCTGTAACTCTTTACTGCCATCACTCCCTCAAAAAAACAATTCAGAAATAAAAACAACAACAACAAATCAGCTACAACTTCCTATTCCTTCTGCTGCCAGAAATAGTTCCATTATTAGCCCAGAACCAGAACTTCATTCAGCTTGACAGACACCACCTACATTTTGCAGGTTTTGGAAACAGCTATAAAAGCAGCAAGAACACAGGTTTACTCTAGTAAGAGCAGTGCTTTGTTGGGTTTGGTTCGGGTTTGATTTTTTGTTGTGGTTTGTTTTGGTTTTTTTTTAGAAAATCCACAGGAGACACACCATGTCAAATGTAAAGGTAAATTCCTCAAGTGATTTTAGTCTGGCTTTTGACCTTTCTGCAGCCTTAAGACTCTGAGTGCTGCCTGTACCATCCCCACAGGCCGGGAGAGGATGTCTGGTTCTGCACACACCTGGCAACAACAGCCACCGGCTCCTACTGCCAGAACAAACCAGGGCCAAGAGTTGACTCTCCCAAATACTCCCTTTAAGGAGACTGTGCTCTACACAGATGTTTATACACAAGGTGGATATCTTGTGCTGTTTTTTTTTTCCCCTGTGATGCTCATGTCAGGAAGGAAACCCCAAATCAGTGACAACCAAGGCAGCTCAGCCCCTCCCTGCACAGCTTCTCCTTTTGACACATCACATTTTCTGGGGGCTTGAGACAGGAGCTCTTCCAGCAGCAGGAGGGGACTGGATGTCACAGTTTGGGGACCAAGATGCCTTTAAACATTTTATAATAAAAGTAGTTACAAAAGTAGTTACTAGAAAGTAAATTAGAGCAAAGCTTTGGGCCACGCATTCAAGGCTGGTATGGGAATGCTGTGGAACATTTTGGAATGTGGAGGAACACTCTGAAACATTGTGGAAGGTTATGGAACGTTATGGAATATGATGCAGGATCCCTGAGGTCATTCTGGCTCCTCAAACAGCACAGTAGTAGTTTCAACATTTAGATTTTTAATGTAAAAGAAATTGCATGTTGCATTGCTACTATAGCACACCCTGATTTTTCCTTTCCTGTTAAGTTTGTCTTCCCCCAAAGTATCCCACTGGAATGAGAACATCACTCACAATGTTTCTCAGCTTATGATATGAAGTTTCTATTTCTCAAGTGTTTCCCAGGCACGGGACATAAGGTTTGTTAAATTCTCTCATTTAACAAGCTACACAATAGTGCTATTTTGTTTCAAAGACACTCCTGTAGCACCACACCTTATTTTAACTTTAGTGACTTTTCTTAGAAAGTCAAAAATTGTATTTTTTTGAAACCTAACTTTGTTTTCCTTCTTCCTTCTCACCTGGTTTGATCTCTCCTTCTCCCAAAAACATTTCTTGAAGCAAAACCCAGCCCATCTGAGTGCTTACAAATTTTGCAATCATTTCCTACCGTAACAACTGAAATTACAGTTGCAGATCAACCAGAACACTTGTGTCAAGTATTTTCCTTTTTCCTCCTAAAGATGATTGTGTATTTATTTCCTAAATTTAGATTTTGTATATGACTTCATATTATCCAAGACTAAAACAACAACAAAAAAAAAACCTGACCAAAACACAGAATATCAATTCATGAAGAAATTCAGTTTGGAAGGAACACCAGGAACTCCTCCCAGCCAATCTCAGACCAGCCTGCATGAAGCTTTGTGCAGTCAGGGAAACATTTCTGAACCAAGGACTATAAGCTACAGCATTTTCCTCAATGTCCATTAAAAAATGATCAACGTAACAAACAAGCAGCAGAATACACTGAGAATGATTCACCAAAATGTAGTCACTGAATGGAGAAAACAGTATAAAAAAATAAGCATTTCTTTATTATTAGTAAGTAAGAATTGAGAATGAAAAAGCAAATGTGTTTTCATCAAAACATTTAAAAAGTATCTATGCTGTTTAAAATTTGTGGAATATTTAAAAATGTGAACAATTTTAAATTAAGAGTACAAACAGGACAGATTAAAGTAGCTTAATTGAGAAATAGATTTCTAAATAAGCAAGGCTTAGGTTTGTTTTTTTTTTTAAATACTCAATTTGTGAACATTAATGGCATGAAATCAGGAGGCTGTGTTACAATTGAGTTGTTCTGTATAATCTCTTCAGAATATACAATAAATAACCCAATAAAGATTCAAACACAATTAAAAATGGGATAAGTAAGAGATGAACTTATTTGTAGTTAGATATGATACCTATGATTAAATTTATAGTCACAAGCAGGACACTTATCTATCCCTATGTGCTCTTGAAACAGTATTATGTGAGCTTGTTCTATTGCACCTATGAACACTGAGAACAGTCCTGAGAACTGACAGTTAACTGGAGACATGCATGAATCAATCAAATACTGCAGTTACAGAGAAGCAACTAGAACACATTTAAATTAAGATGAACAAATGAACAAAACTGTTTAAAAACAGAGTCTAAAAACCTAAGAAGTAAAAAGCCTCTAAAAAGATCAATCAGAATTTACTGAGTTTGTTTAAAGAGCAGAAGTGCAGGCTATGATTCTCCAGCAGCACAGAAACCCTTGGCATCTATTAAATTTCAAAGGCAATTGTAAAAATCATTTCACAGAATTATTGTGGAAGTGTTAGCCACTGTCTCCTGTATTCCCAAGAACTCCTGAAATTCAGAGCTGTATGTTGAAAGGACAGAGGCATCCCAGGGTGGTCAGCACAGACCAGAGCCTGACTCACGAGTTCAAGGTGTGATGCCACACCAACAGTACCTTTCTGACTGTAAGAAACAAAACGTGCTTATGAAACACACATCACAAAATTAAATAAAGGCTATGGATTGTTAAGTAGTTTAAAAACCAGTAAAAGTGATACCTTGGCAGCCTTCAGCAAAATTTCCCTCTCTTGTTCATCTTTCCTTTGCTTTTCTAAACGCTCCAACTGTTCAAAGAACTTGAGCTGTGATCGGACGTCTGTGGCCTGTTCGTACCATTCATCGTCCTGTAAAACAGGGACAGCCCTTCAGAGAAACAGGCACTTCATCAAGAACATGCAGCTGGAGACTGAAGGTGTTACACATTAAAACCTTTCCGTTGCACTAATAATAACAAGAAAATTATTATTCTTTAGGCTCGGGGGAATGAAGCCAGCCTATGGTTAGTAATGCAGTGAGAATCTGATAATTTAATTAATATTTAAGCAATTTTTAAAAAAATAAAGACTGATTTATCAGCACCAGACACGTGGAAGAGTTAAAAAAATAAAACCAACTGACTTAATGATGGAAAACATCTAAAATGCTTAACTTTATTACTGAATAATCCTAGCTATAGCTTATAACCAGGCTCATAACCTGTAATTCCTGCATTTGTACTAATCTTGAACTAGTAACAGACTTTCTCAAGATACAGCATTATGAAAGCATTAAAGCTAAAAACTCAGTTAAAATAAGCCTCTAACTCCAATTAAAACAGAAGCTTATGACATCTAAGAGCATGCAAGTTTCCCTAGCACACAGCAGCCAGGAGAGTTTATGGCATGAGCCACATGGAGAACACTCAGGATGTCAGTCAGAAAAGTAAATTATCCACATTACTTTCATCCCATTTATCTCCTTAATGTTTTCCTTTCTGACTACCATGCTATGAAATCAAAGAATAGCATTAACCAAGAAAAATGCAGAATACAACAACAATGCTACATTTCAATCAGAGACAACACTATTTTTTTCCTAAGAATCTTTTAAGACATTGTTTTAAATGCTTCTTTAAACATAACTTAACACAGACTAAGCAAATTGTTTTCTTCTCAGACACCATCCTAGAGAGAAGGAAGGAGGGATTTAACACTTCTGAAGATGGTAAAGAATACTGAAAGAAACAAGGATATTTTACTTTTAATCCAATATAGTAGAATATATCCATTGATTGCAATGAAAGATCTAAGTGTAGGTAATAACCCGGAAGAGTGGCCTTTATTTTTTAATCCATTTTTCTATCACAAAGATGTTGATTATAGTCACAGATCCAAGAGACGATTATTTTTGCAAATATCTAACAGAATTAGTCCAACCATGACTCTGGTCACAGAATTTCCAGGTTTGGGAAACAGGTGGGCTAAGACACAGTCCAAAGCTGTTTGACTAGACTGCCACTCCAGGAATACAAAAAGGTACACCACAGAACCATTGCCATCTTCCTTTGACACCAACTTAACAGCTATAATAACTAATAAGCATCTTACTTCTACTGGAAAAGATATTTCAAATATATCAATAAAGATGTTTGATTAATTTGAATTTCAAACTGGTTAGTAGATCTTTATTTAAATTTCTCCTTGGTTTGAGATATCAAAATTGTTTCAGTTTTCTTCAGGAATACAATCACTAAAAAAAGAATCAGTAGCATTTTATTTTTTTTAACAGAAAATCACGTTTAATTACAGTGAAGAATTTACGGCTGAATTCTTTAGTTGTTAAGGCATAAATTGGCAGCTTTTGTAAAATATTAGTATTTCTCACAATCAGAAAAGTTACTACAGATTCCTAAATACCAAAGCAATCTCAATCCAATTCCTGGATACCCTGGACAAAAAAGGAGCTATCAGGAATCAAGTCTTAGTCACAATCCACAAGCAGAAATAGCTTAGCACATGCCCCATGCAGACACTCCAGCACAGAAAGACAGAACAAACTCTAGACCCAAATTCCCCCAGAGCGGAGGAAGATGAGCTGGCAGGCAGATCCACCATCCCAGCAGTGTGTTTGCTGAGCAGGCAAACCTGCAGCCCAGGGAAGCTCTGCAGCGTGAACCAGAGTGGCTGTGCTGGGCACCAGGGCTGTGCTGAGCTGTGCTGGGCACCAGGGCTGTGCTGGGCACTAGGGCTGTGCTGGGCTGTGCTGGGCACCAGGGCTGTGCCGGGCTGTGCTGGGCACCAGGGCTGTGCTGGGCACCAGGGCTGTGCTGGGCTGTGCTGGGCACCAGGGCTGTGCTGAGCTGTGCTGGGCACCAGGGCTGTGCTGGGCACCAGGGCTGTGCCGGGCTGTGCTGGGCACCAGGGCTGTGCTGGGCACCAGGGCTGTGCCGGGCACCAGGGCTGTGCCGGGCACCCTGGGCACACTGGGCACCCTATCCATGCCGGGCCCCGCCGGCCCCGCGGCACATGGGAACACAACCCCGTTCTGGGCACACTTACTTTGTACGACTCCATCCGGTGCTGGGTTATCACTGTCACTTTCTCTATCACTGTTCTTAGTCTGTTCTGTGTTGCATGGGAAATAAAAGTAACGACTTCAGCTGGCACATCAGTAATTCCTAGTTTTTTAGCTAAAGCAAAAGAACAAAACAAAACAGAGTCAGCTTATCCCCCATAGAAAAAAAATGCCCAAAACACAAAGTTCTAAAAGGACCCTACATCACAACTTCATTTTCCTGAACAGAAAAATCCATGACAGTGTATTTATGTGGCTTTAGTTATACACTCCTGATCCCCTGAAACGGGTGCGACTCTACAAGTTTAAAAAGTAAATCAGAGAATTTCTTTAACACTTGAAAGCATTTAAGAACTTTGCTGAAGTTTAGCCTGGCACATTAAACCGAGGCATATCACAGTATGAGACAATTTGAGCTTTCAGTTGTTCTCCACAAGAAAAAACAATTCCTTAATTTTCAGAAGCATTAGTGAAGATGAATTTCAGTGTCGAGGAGGTGAGGGTGCAGCCCAAAGCATTCTGTTGCATCCTTTAGCCTACACCACTGGCATAGTACCGATAACAGAAATTCTTTAAGGAAAAAAAAACAACCTATTAATTGAAGGCAAAGAAATAAATTCATATTAAAAAGAGTTGTTCAGAAACACCAGCTGTCCCCCCAACACATATTCATGGTTACTTGGATATTTGATACTTTGTGCTGAGTTTGTAAGAAAATCAAAGAGTCTACAGTCTAATGCATTGATATATTTAAAAAACATCCAAGTTGCTGAAAAAAAGAAAATGAGTAACACTTAAGGACACCTAAATTCATCAAAGTAATTATTAAGTATTGGATATAAATTTGTGGGTATATGAATACATGTACTTACATAAACTACAGTCCTACAAAGGCATATGTGGTCCCAGCAGGGCAGTTTTCTGGATAGAAAACTCCCAGTGTGCACACACACACGTGTATTTTACACAGGAAAAAAATGGGTAGCTGTATTTTGTATGGACCATTGGTGTTGACCCACCAGAGAAAAATAAATATGCTGAGTCAGTGTTCCCTTGAACGGACACAAGTCTTTCCAAAGCGGTTTGGCTGGGATACACGAATGGTTTTGCAAAACACTATAGGAACTCTGACTATTTCGGGAAGTGCTTCCTACAGAGCCAATCGCGACAGGAATCCTCCTCTGGGGAGGGGGCCCTAAGCAAACACCGACCTCGGCTGCACGAGAGCAAGTGTTTGCTTTGCGAGGCCTTCCTGCCTTTCCCTGGCTAAATTTGAGAGCAAGGAACCGTCCCACGTCTAAAAAAATAATGTGGGAGAAGTGAGCGCTGGTGGCACCGGGAGTGGAGCAGGGCCGGTGCCAGGGGGGAACCGGCACCTGTCCCGTCCCTTCTTTCCTTCCCTTGGCTCCTGATCCACCAGGATCTGCCCCTTCCCTTCTCCCGGCTCCCGATCCAGCGGGATCTGCCCCTTCCCTTCCCTTGGCTCCAGCGGGATCTGCCCCTTCCCTTCCCGCGGTTCCCGATCCAGCAGGCTCTGCCCATTCCGGGGAGGCTGGACCACATCCCCACTGCGCTCCCCGGCCGCACATCCCCAGCTCAGCTCTCTACTCAGACTATCGCTGGTGCTCATTTTAGGGATTCTTTGAAGTCGTTACCTCTTAAACTAACTTAATCACTGACTCCCTATCTTACATGTTACCTTAAGGATTTCAGCAAGATGCATATATGATTTTTAACTAATTTTTGCTTTATCATGGGGAAAAAAATAAATTAAACCTTTCTTGGTGCCCAATTTGTCCTGTGTAATAGAGCTGGAGCTGTGCTCAGGTTGCTGAAAGCTGAATGTGTAATGGGAAGCTGACACACACATTAAATCCCAACGCTGCAATTGCCACCCAGGCAAATGAAGTCCTTGAAGTTGGGAGGACGATTCCTGTGGGCAGGAGCAATTCTTCCAAGTCAGACTAGCAATAGTGAGGCCTATTTGAGCATGCACCATTTTACTATGCAAACACATGTAAGCAAAGCCATCATCAATCAGAAAACTCTAGTCTGAAAAAAAAAAATGCAAGTAAGAAGGGACATTTAATTAACTAGTATCCAGAAAAGAGCCTTGCAGATGGAAAATTCTGCCCTATTCTAGGTATGGGTGAGAATGTGTAATTGTTACAGTTCTTTGAATTTCAGTGTAACTATAGTACCCAACTAACCTGAAAACACACACACTCTTTTTATAACAAGAACTGTTGCCATCTTGGTTTTTTTCACAATAAAGGTTTTTCTAATCTTAAAGAATTTTATTCTAAGTAAAGTCAACCATTATAGGACTTTTCTTGTCCCTTTAACTCTTCAGAAATTCATCCATAATCAATGGACCATTCTCTGAGATGTGATGCCTTAAGATTCTTGTCCTTCACCAGCCGCTGCAATATCCCAAAATATATAAAATCCCTCAATATATTATTCCTAAGTCCAGAAAACTATCCAGAGGCCATAGAGTCCCTCGGGAATCTGCCCTGGGACTTACCCTCTTTAATGGGTGTCTCAGGGACCTCGGGGGAGAGACACAAAGCCCCTTACCAAGTCTGCAGATGGCACCACCCTGAGCAATGCAGAGGGAAAGGACCTGGCAAGTGAAGCAAGAGGAACTTCATGGAACTCTTGAAGGACAGGTGCAAAGCCTTGTACCAGGGCTGGACTCACTGGAATGCCATGGGCTGGGGTCAGCAGCACTGATGGGAACCACAGAGAGCCTGGAAGTTATCCAGCACTGCACCCTGGCACCCACGGGTTATACCTACAGCAAAACTGTAAATCAGTGGTAACCTACCCATCAAGGGAAACAACCACTCCTCTTAACTCAGCCTGCATCTACAACCCTGCACGTTTGGGTCACCCAGTATAAGGAAAGCTTGAAAAAACTCAAACCCAGGAAAAAGTCAACAAGATGGTCATGGGGTTGCAGCACACGACCTACATGAGAACATGAGGCTCTTTTTCTTGGAGTAAGAAGACTTAAGGGAGAGTTTACTGAGAAAATGGAGACAGACCCTTTATTAAGGTTGCCTGGAAGAGAATGAGAAGTAAATTCATAAATGGATTCAGCTGTTTCTGACTGGATAGAGGAAAGAATTCTTTCACGAAGACAAATAATGGAACACTTTGCACAAACAAGTTGTAGACTGTCCCACCTCTCACGTTTTTAAGATTTGATCAATTGATACCCTGAACAACCCAGTCTAAATTCAGTGTTGATCCAGCTCTGAGTGAGAGAGTAGAGCGATTCAATGATCCCTGCCCTCCTGCATATGTGCTTCCATATTCCTCATTACTGCACAATACTGAGACATCTCTCCTACATCTCAGATCACCCCCTGGCACATCTCCCAGTCCCTATTTGTCCAGCATGCCAGCTGAGCACAGTCAGGGACCCTGAGCCTGGCCACTCTGTGCCAGAGAGCTCACTGGCAGCCAACCAGGCAGAAGAGCAAGGAAAAGGAAAAAATGAGTTCACTTCCCCCTCAACTCAGACACACAGAGGGGGCTCTAGCTCCTGATTTATCAGTCGACTCAAAAGTGACCTGAAGGGAAAGAAGAAAGGCAAATGGAATATTCAATCACTTAAGGCTAAAATTCCTTGGAAAACAGGATAAGGGGAAAAGAATACAATTTCCCCACAAATGAATTAGTATCAAGGAACTAGACTACAAAAAGATTTTTAAAAAGTCATCTTGTCATCCACACGATTCATCATGTGTGGAAGCATCATCACGTCTTCCCTGCTCTAAATTACATTAGTTAAACCCTGTTAGCTTGGGATGTCAGAAGCAGGGTGCATTCCAAACTGCACACTACACCAAGATTTGGCACGCTCCTTAAATACTTGGATTGTACTTGGGGCAAGGGTGGGAAAATTACCAATTTCATCTATGCTTAGAAATGCTGGCCTGGTTATACTTTCATACACAGTTGCTCACACCACTGTGCTCAATCCACTGACCCAGGAGATGTGATCCCACTGCTTTTAGAGCCTGCCCCTTTTTTGCTTTCTGCCACTCAGAAAAAATGCCAAAGAGAAACGGAATCTATGCACAGGGCTGGCAATTGTTAATTTTCATGTGTTTCCATACTGAAGTCTCAGTTTTGTTTCTTTTCTTGACTGCCACTTCTCCTCCTGAGTTCCGCTCTCATTTATAAATTTCAGAAAATGAAATATATAAAATTTCATCCACTCCCTTATAAAAAGCATATTGGAATCCTGTCTGCCATCAAAGGAGAAGAACACGTATCTCTAAATAGGAAATTCCTGACATACTCTTCTAATCTACTTAATTACTTTTCCTAGTGTTAACAGGAAGAGGCTTCTCTTCCCTTTTCAAGATTCCCTAGAGTGATAATCATGTGGGAACAGAAATATAATTTATACTTTTAAGAAATATATATACACATATATATTCTAAAATACTAAACATAGTTAATTGTATCACAAAACACAAGAATCCTTGTAATTACTCATCTTTCTAACCAAGTTATTGGACAGTGGGCTTCATCTACTGATATTTTTATTCAGGCCCTAGCATTCTGAATTCCAGTCTAAATTGCACCATCTGATCTTTAAAATATCTACACTTAAACATGTGCAGAAACCAAGGAGAAAATTAAGATTTAAAAAAAAGAAGAACTTACTTTTATCAACAGAGTGCTTTCCCCTGCCTTCTGTTTTTAAAAAGCTGAACCTCTTCCTGATTTTTAGGTGATCATCTCAATGTACTTTAAGTTGGATGATGTGGCCATCTTAACTTGCAGTCTTGATCAAAAGTGTTGTATGTGGAATTTGAAAAGAGTTGCTTGCTTTTAAATAATACATTTGTTAAATTTAGACATTTTTGATAACAAGTATATGCCTCAAGTCTTTAAAATTACTTTAGCAATGTAATTTTGAACTTTTCCTAGAGCTATGATAAAAACATCATCAAGGTTAACAACAAAAAAGGAGCTGGAGCAAAGCAATGCTCCAAGCTATAATTTTAACCCATCTCTCCAGTTGAATTTAAGTTTTGATATTTTTAAAGACAAAACTAAGGTCATATTCTTTATTCAAGTGCTCTTGCCAGATCTCTATTACACCAGAACTGTACAAGACCATCAAGAATTGATGACTGATTGAAAGACAACTTCAATTCTTTGTGCCAAAACTTGGTTACAGCACATCCTCAGAGACATCAGATGCCACTGAAGAGTCACACTATCCTACATGAGAAATACATGAGAAATATGAGGGACAAATTTGTGCCCAAAGTGCAAATTTTGAATCTGCCAAGCGTTACAGAACAACATAATGAAGTCCGTCCACATGTTAATTCTTAATTACATGTCTGGAAGCTTTAATAGCAAATCCCAGTTCAATCAGAATTTAATAAACATCTACAGTATATGAGCATGCAAAGAAGTGTGTTAGGATGTTTTGTCACAAATAAACTATATTATATTCAAAATTTTTTGATATTGCAACAGAGTTACTATAAAGTCAGAACTTAGATACAAGTTCCAAAAACCTTGGGGGAGAAAACATTCAGCAATATTATTTTGATATTGGCATATGTGTCAGTAGCACAAGATTGTTTTTTACAAATATAAAAGCACCTAAACCTTGTAACCGAAAACTTTTTAGGTCTCAAGAAGTGAAAATTCTGCTATCATCTGCTTAGATATCTGAAAGTCATTGGCTTTGCTGCACTTCAGAAGTTTAATTATATTTTATTGATCAAAAACCGAAACAAATCATAAGGAGGGTACTGCCCTATTTGGGAAGCAGAAGAAAAATACCGTCTTTGCAGATAGGTTTTCAAAGAATCAGAAAGTTATTTCAATAATTTATACTATAAGAGGACTGACAGGATTGAGATCAAAGATAAAAAAAATTATTTGTAAAACATCAGGTCTGACTCTGATTATTGATGTGATAAATTATTGAGTGCCTGTATAAAATCTCTTTACGTTTACACTCAAAACAAAAAAACCTTGAAGAACTGGCTGTAAGCAGTCAAACAGCTCCTATTTAGGGCTTGAGTTGTCCTTCAAGAACAACACTGTGAGGGTGCATAATTAATGTCTATATGCCCTAACCACAGGTCAGAAACACAGAAAGCATTCACTCCTATCGCCCCAACACCAGGAGCAACTTCTTGAACTTTAAATTCTCTGCATGAAATATTGGTCCAAGATCCAACTGTTAGGTCCAGACCCCTTCTGCCATTACAGCTGGCTTGCACACCACAAAATAGAAAGCGAAGTCCATCCCCCTCCAATCCAAGACATTATTTAGGCTTCTGTTTAACTTTATTCAACACCATCAGATCCAGGAAAATGCAGCAAAGAGCATCTGGTCAGATCTACCCAACTCCCTCCTGCCCACGTGACGGAAAGTGTGGGGCTGTGCCTTGGACTGCATCTACAATTGAGGGTCAAGCCCCTTTCCTATGTTATCCCAAAAGAACCACCACAGTTTTGTGCCTCAGTCCCCCTGCAAGCTTCCTCACCAGGAAAGGCAGTGTATTGGAAACACTACCAGTTCAATTCCTGCAGCCTTCCAAACTATTCAATGCTCTAATAAAGAATTCTATTCCTTCATTTCACCAGCATAGGGGAAATTTTATAGTGCTGCTGTAGATGTAGCAATGAAACACTTAAAACACTTTAATCTCTGTACAATTACATATAATTAAATAGAACATGACTGGTTAAGTAGACACTGTTCAAGAGTTACAATATACAGGAATTTCTGGAAATTACAGCTGCAAAAATTGGGGTGAGGGGGAGAGCAGTTCACCTTCTGAAACTAGATAAGCAATATTTGTGTAAGACTCAGCTTGTGTGGTCTCTACAGAAAGCAAGCCATGGAATCAAGAGAAAGCAACTGGAGCTGTGTCTGATACTGGGTATTAATAATTCTGAACTGAGCAGTCCCATTCAAGTGCCAGGCTGACTAAACACGAAGGAGAAAGGAGAACTCTGCTGCACTAAGGGGCCTGGGCACCCTGAGAAGCACCAATGGCAATCACTGAACTCACTTCTCCCAACCTCATCAGCACAGGATCCATCTCCCACAGAGCCGTGTCCTCAGCCCACAGAGTCATCCATCACTACTGCACTCCTAGTGCTATCAAGGGGAAAACCCAACCCTAAATATTAAACTAGGGAATGAGGGATGGAACACAAGAAAGGAAAAAATTAAGGAGGTTGTTTAGGTTCAGAATACCCTGGGGTTAAGTTGGGGGGGGGGGGCTACCAGTGCCCCAGACAGACTTTCAGTACTAAAAACTGAAGGCAGAGCTTGTTAAACAGTAAAAGGCCAAACAACAACTCCTAGTTCTGATAATTAAAATTAGAGATTCCTAGGGGTGCAAGATAACCCAGCAATCCCAGGCAAAGGAAACAGTAAGATAACTTTAGCTGTAATCTTCTGGTTTCAGTCCTTTTATTGAAAGCTTGAATTTAAGTCTTACTAACTAAATGCATAAATAATTTAACCAATTGTTGACTTGCTGAACTGTTAAGCTGGTCTGCTGCTAGAAGACAGGATGAGGAAAGGAGAAACTACAAAACAGTTTTACAAAACTTTAGTTTTACAAAACTTTGCTGCCTTCACAAAAACAGCCAACCCACCCGAAGCGGCTGGAGCAGGCACCTCGGAGGAACCTGTAACCGGGAGCGTGCTCAGGAAAGCCCCGGGCCAGGGAGTGTTTCCTGCCAAACCAGAGAATCCCCGCCAAGTGCTCTGAGATTCGGTGCACGGCTCCCTGGAGCAGGTACAGACCAGCACTCCTCCGTGAGGGGCAGATGGCCAAGATATAACCCACAGCTCCAAACCACCCTCAGCTGACAGGGAAAGGCTGTGCAAACCGGTCTGTGACACCGTCCTACACTTCCAGCGCACCTTCATGGGGAACAACCACTTCGTTGGAGAGAGAATGGCTTTCTATGGCCTGGTAATTGTTGTTTACAAAACAATGGAAAGCCCTGCATTCCTTGCTGCAGTAAGCTTGCTCTAAAAGAACATTCCTCCTCCCAGAGCTTAAAAACTAATTCATGAGCCGACTTCTGGACAAACTGGACAACCTCCTTGAGCACTCCCGATCTGCTGGGAGTAGTGCTTGTGCTACACTTCTCCAGGACTACCTTGGGCTGATTGCCCAGGAAGCATATTGAGAAACTGAGAAACTGCTCAAACATCAGTGATTTTTTAAAAATAAATTCCAAATGTGCAGATTAAAATCCTCAAAATACATACCATGTTCTGCGCAAGACGCAGCAGGGAAAAAACATAACCAGTCATGTTATGTAACCTATAAGAATAAAAATGCTGAATAAAATGCTACACAATTTTTAATATTGTCCTCTCCTGCCCCCACCAAAGAAAATGCCAACCAAACTATTTTAGCAAAGTATGATTCAACTGAGACTTTTAAGCTCTGTAGTGTGAATGCACAAGCACAAAACCATTCAAAGTATGTTTCAGGCACTGAAGTGGACTCAACTTTTTCAGTATAAACTATACTGCAATAAATACTTACATATTAATATAACTGTATAAAAAGTTAAGTAAACCTACACGGGGTAACAGAGTCCATCATCCTTTCTCTAACAGCAGTATTAAGAGATGCTGCTAGAAGATTATTAAAACAAAAAGTGTGTAGTGCTCACTGTGCACCAAAATTATGCCTTGGTCTGTCCTAAGTTAGAGCATCTTATCTGTCTATTAGGTCAGGATGGAATGTTTTTTCCATTAATTTTTCAAGTAATTTTTTGAATCTGCAACACTGTAAAACAAAGAGTTCCACAACTTAATTACACACCTGGCAAAGCAACATTTTTGTTTATTTTAAACTTCTACTTTCTAACTTTACACTTTATTCTTGTCAAAGGAAAACAAGCAAAACAGCTCCACTCTAGAGGGTCATATTGGTGTAATTATTTTAACACAACAGAGCCAGAGAATAGTTGCATCCATGCAAAATCTATGTGTAACCCTGGCCTCATCCTATTTTCTGTGATGATTCAAAGCTTTTATATGCAAGTCCATAGGATTTGGGGTAGGACAAAACAACTTCATCAAGTACAGAAAGAATTCCTCAAGAACCTTACTTAACCCTACCTATACAACTTGTGTTTTTTGATGGAAGTCACATAAGACTGACCAGCAAAAAGCCTCCACTTCTCTTCTCTAAAGTCTCAACCAGTGGGTAAGTCTGGGAACTCAGGCATAATTCACGCTTTTTGGCAAAAAGAAAAACTACTTTGAGAAGAGATCTGTGCTAAGGTATATATAACCAGACAATCCAGTTTCCAAACTTCTGTCTCAAAGCTAGATAATTAAACAGCTGAAAGGCAGCTATTAATCATCCATAGAGTCTTTTTTATTACCCTGAGTGGTTTGTCTCTAACAGAACCCAGCCAGTCACCAAACAACATTCTGCACAGGTTTGTGGAGGCTTGGAAAATGGAAGGAGCTGCCACAAAGCATAGAAGCATATACACATAAACAGTGCATCCAGGAGCAGAGAACACTTGGCATTCCAACAGCAAGGAAGGCTTGCAGCTTGATCAGAGAGGACAGAAAGAATGTCAACCCTGAAGGAACATAAGGCACTGCAATTAATTGTTTCCCCGCTCTCTTCTGTAACTAAACTGTGTATCACCCAACTTCTTTTAGAAGAAATCAAAATCTGAATGTGTTAAGCAAAGACAATATCCTCAAGTTTGATGTTTAATTCCTCCTCTTTAAATAATACAACTTCAAGATTATTTTTGTGCCATTTGATGTGTGTACTCTAAAAGAAGGGCGGGTGCTGAAGTTATTAAAAGGAGGCTCTGAAGGACAAAGTCTTTGAGAACTACAGCTCCACATCCTACCCTATAATCCCAGTAATCTGTGCTGCAGCAATTGAACAGTGTGAGGAAAATACTAAAGACAGAGGAGGGGATGAGAACTGAAACAGGGGCAGGTCTCAACAAGTCAAATAAGAACACACAGATTACAGTTATATGATCTTTTCTTCTTCATCTTGGTTTTCCCAAAACAAAAAATACAGCATAATAAGCATGTCCAAAGACATTCAGGAATATTCAAGAAACAACACAGAGTGACTGTAGAGGACTAGAAAATACATTCACTATTTTTATGAATGCCTCAATGCACTTTTGTACTTGGTTACTCACTAGGGAGTCAAATCAAAAGAGATTTTTACAGGCATCAGACCAGAAAGAACTAATATGACAACGACACCAACAGTAGTCCCTAAGAAAACAACAGAGAAGTTGTTAGTTGGGGGATTTATCTCTTTCCATGCAGAGTAGACAAATGTGTTTCTTGAGCTAAACCCAAAACAGTAAACCAAGACAGAACCTCAGGCTTAAACACCATAAATACAGGATGATGACAGGACACCAGGTAGGACAGAAATGGAGCAGAACTCCTGTAAGAATGTCAGATGACAAACAGATGCCAGCATCCAACAGCACGGTCTTCACAAGGAACAGAACACACTCTGCATCACATCCATAGCATTCAAAGCAATACCAAGTATAAGAACTTGCCTATGTGGTTCTGGTTTTTTAAAGCAAATTGTGTGAACAATACAGACATTTTGGCAAATTTTTTCCTCTGAGAAACCATCTCTCTGGCACCACAATCAGAACAGGTATCACAGTTGTCACCACAAGCCTGATGCAGACGTGAGGCTTCATCTAAGGAGGCAGGAAGGGCATGCCAGACAGGGAGGACATGCACCAAATCCAGGAAATTCAAAGGACACCAGAAGGGTAGAACAAAGATCATAACCTGAATTTCAAAATGTCAGCACCTTCATCTGTGTATGGCCAGGATTAGAATTAAAACTGCCAAGATCAGGACACCATGTCACATTCATTAATACCAAATAGAGCATCACCAGATCCACCAGTGCAAAATTTACCCAGGTCAGATACAGTAACTTAATTTTGTCAAAATAGCTTCGGTTTATGATAGTTTATATTGAAGTTGCACTTTTACACTATTGTGCAAGAACAGATGGTGGTACCTCATCTGGCACAACATTGTGTTGCAGCTACTTCCTTGGAAACAAATACCCTTTGGTTAGCAGCAGAATGTCTTCATACCAGTTCAATATTTGGCTCTGACTTATTTAACACAAGGGACTGCAAAACTGGTTAAAACACAGATGAACTCTCTCTGCATTACAATCACTGAAAAAAGTGACAGTTTGCCAATGAGTTATAGTAAATTCTGGACTTGTGTGCAGTACACTCAGCAACGTGAAGGAGGCTGACAAATGCAATTCAAACTCATGGGAGAAGGAAAGACTAAAGGAAGTTTACTAAGTTCCTCAGTAATTTTAAGAAATGAAAACACTACAACCTTAGTATGAGCAGCAGGATTGCCAAATAAACATAATGAACGATCATTCCAACATATTTTAAAAAATATTACCTTTTACTTTTTCCCCCTTAAACG
Source organism: Sinosuthora webbiana (assembly GCA_013397395.1). Lineage (NCBI taxonomy): Eukaryota > Metazoa > Chordata > Aves > Passeriformes > Sylviidae > Sinosuthora > Sinosuthora webbiana. The sequence continues at coordinate 837,862 of VXBN01003881.1, forward strand.
ATCCTTGAAGATGCTGCTCCCTGATCAATGACTTCCTCCTCCACAAAGATGTTCCAACATGTGTTGAGCGCTGGGGACATTAGCACCACCTCTAGAGCATGGAGTTTGCCTACAGGGATAATGTAAGTCAGCTTTATTGCAATATTGAATGGTTCTCTAAGGTTTTCTTTTTATTGTTCTTATTTTACATCCATGGACTTTATAAATGAATCTGGTAGAGAATGCATCTCCACAGAATGATGATCTTAATTTTACTCCCTTTTGCAGAGACCTGGAAATCTAAGCCATTCAATTCCCAGATGCAAACTTATTCTGAGGCTGGGTAACGTATTTTGGTGGGCCCTGAAGGCCAGAACTGCCTTCCAGAAATAGCAAGACCTTTTTAAAGATGGCGCTTTCACTACATTCACAAAACAGAATGAAAAACGGGTGAAGACAAAATTATTATGGTGAAAACAAAACTTGAATTCTCTAAATATTTCTGAGACCAACTAGTATGGTCATGCTCTCAGTTCAGATGGAGTAAAACCTTTGAAAATGATGCCTAAAGAAACAGCATCATTTTCTTCATAAATAATCATAGTTTAAACATAGCTAAACTAATCATATTTATTTTGAGAAAATACTGCTTGATGAAATAACATCAGTTCTGACACCTAAAGGTGGTACTGCTAAAAGCACAGCTTAGATTCTGTAGTGTTGCAGAGCCAATAAGATGAATAAAAAGAAAACCTTGGAAATACACAAAAAATATTGAACAGAAGCTGCCCTACCTTTCACAGAAAGGCAGACTCCAAGCTCTCAGGTGGTACTGAAGTTACCATTCCAACACATGTTGGGACATCTTGTAAAACAGGAAGTCTAATCATGGACCTATTAAAGAAAGAACAACAATAGGGTTTAACATTCTGCTGAAGTACTTACTGGTTATGTTTATTTGGCAACACTGCTGCTGATACTAATATGGGAATGTATTCCCACCTTTTTTGAAAAGGAAATTAAAAATGTAAATAAAATGTAATTGTCTTATAATATTGTAACATTAGCAATTGATTCAGTTGCAATATAATACCAAATTCTCTACTGAACATGTACAATAAACTCAAATCTCAGCCTAAGAAACAACTATCACAACTATGGACATTGGTTAGAAAGCTGGGAGCAGTGCACATCTTCTCATCTAAATACAATTTCTAGCAAATTGTTTTATACTAATGAAAAAAGCCCAAGTTACAGAACTGTTCCAGATGTCACAATGTGGATACATCTCAACACCTGACACATCTCTGCAGTGCCAGACTGAAGTTTACAGAAACTGGAGGAAGTCCATGCTTTTGGCAGGCACAGTAACTTGCAATTTGGATTACACAATACCTAACATGATTTTTTTTGTTCCCTGAGAAAAAGCACATAGAATCCAGAGAACTCCACTGTAGGGACAGTTCCAGCAGACTAAGCATGTCCTTAGGACAGTGCATGACTTCAATCTGCCACACTTAGGAACAGGTAAGTGTTAGAGCATCCCCCAAACACAATCAAGAGTTATGTCCACAGGATGGAAAAATGATATTCAAACAAATACTTCAGTTTGAAGACAGATCAACTTATAGACAAAAAGTTAAAAGTCAGCAGTGAAAACAACTAAGTCGCATCAACAAAAAGTGCTGTGAAAACAAAAAATTATCTTCACAGGCAGAGAGCTCAGAATTTCAGAACACACAACCACTGTAACTGAAGCAGCTATAAAAGCCCTCTAAAGTAAAGCAGCCAGAGAAATAACTATACTTTTATGTTAGACCTGCTCTGTATATGAAGAGCAGCTATCAATAGGACAGTTTCATCTCATTCAAACATGAATACAAATGTTGACAAACAAACCCAGCAAAGGGGATGACAGAAAGACTTCCTGAACTAATAACAAATGCCTTAAATAGAGGCTGAAATCACCTGGCCTGGCTCCATGAAGGGTACCCCTATGGGTTTTAACATGGTTTAACAATATAAAATGCCCTCTAGAGCACACATATTCTTTATTTAAAATATACACATATGCACACAACTGCTGCCACTGCAATGCCACACAGCAGATTCAATACGCTCCAGAATATAGAAAACACAGATAAGCTATTTCTGTATGTTTCAACATGCAGTTTTATAGCAGACACGCAATTCAAGCGTGGCTGAACAAAGAAAGAATCAAGGCAGAGCAATAATCAATATTTCATCAGACAGAATTAAAAACATATTTTACATGTAAAATAACAAAAAGGTAAATCTATAAATTATGTTGAGCCTAACCATACAACTGTTATATTGACAGAAACAGTGGCTCAATTCTAACCAGCCAAGCTTCTCTGAAGGTGTTTTAAGGACGACTGTAGGCCTTATAACTACTGAACTAGGAGAAACTGGATTCAGCAGCACATTTTCAAGCTTTATAATAACTGGCAGGCACCACTACATGTGTTCTAGACTAAAAATTTATTTATATGAAGCAAGAGAATCCAGAACTACCTTTGTGGTGGGAAATTTTGCAGATGTATGCTATGTCAGTGTCACAGACTTTTTCCAAAGGACAGATTACAGTGCTAGGTAACAAACAAATACAACATTTTGCCAAACCATGCTATAGACAAGCTGATTTATTAATGTGGATGCAAAAAAATTGAAGGCATGTGAAATAAAAAAATCATGGCTTATTTTCAAATAAATTTCTATCATATGCATTTAAGTTAAAATAATTTGAAAGATACAAGATGAACAATATTCAGAATGCATTCCATGTGGCCAAACCAGTCCCATATTTCTTAGAATGCCACATCTGCTCTATTCAGCCAGTGCTCTGTCACAATAAAACTGAAGTAGAAAAATGAGTTGAAGAACACAAAGTGAAGAGAAAAAGGAACCATCTAAGTCAAGGAATACAATATAGCAAACTCCTGCTTAAATATTATTGCATTATGACAGTTAATTCATGGTTAGGGTTTTCCACAAGTTGTGACATTTTAGGGAGAGTTAATAAAAGCAAAATGGCATCACCTTGTTGCAGAAGAAATCATTTAGAACAAAAGTTGTGGGAATTAATAAGCTGCTGCATATTCTAAGCCAGTGAAGATATCATGCTCTGTTGTTCACAAAATATAATGCAAAGTTTTTTTGAACCCCCAGTGAAGGTTTGAGAGACCACCAAGTTCTCAGAAAAGTACGTGAGACAGCTGTTTCCTTTCTCCAAGGATTTAGTTATCATGGTGTTACAAAAAGGTTTTATGCCATCCTTCGCTGTGTCCTGCTACCTTTCACTAATACTTAATATAAAATGCAGTGCAGCCTCGTTCTTATCTGCACTCAGAAACCATGCTGTAATCAAGGAATTAAAGCCAAGGAGTCTCTCTTTTCACAAGATGGTTATGAACTACAGAAAACTGTCACACTTAAAACCCTGCTTTATTAAGTGTTGCCCCGTTCAGTAAACAGCAAAAACTCACAATGTCAAAAACCAGCTTCTAAAACCTAACTAAGACAGCATTCTTACCCAGCAAGAAGTAACTTACGAATAACAAAAGTGAAACAATTACAAATTATTAAGGTTATTTTTGTTTTGTTCCCATAAAACCATGTGGAAAAGCTAGGATTTTTCAGCATTATTTATTTGTGAGGCTCTAATCAGCTTGCTTGCCCTCTGAAGAAACTCTACTCATTCTACTAACAAAGACCTAGAAAGTGTCAGGAGTTAGCATGCACATGCATGATGAATATCAACCTCTGCCTCTCAACTTCCCAAAAAGAGAAACAAAAGCCTTACAACCCTTTGTGTATGTTTCATTGTGCTAAGCTGTCATGTAGAAAGATCAGGGTTTAAAGTTTTATGATTCCGAGTGGAATAACAAAAGAAACACATTATACGCTGAGAAATACCCACTCTTGATTTTGCATCAAAGGAGAATTTGAAACAGTCACAGCCTTGCCTTCCTACATGAACAAATGGCAATGATTACCAGCCCAAAATGACTAGATACAAAATTGGATAAGGAAGCATGTGGGAAGCGGATGAATATCTTTGCATGAATTACCTTTCAGTTACTTCTTCCATTTAAATGGATCAATATTAGTCCCTTAGATTTACAATAAACTTTGGATTATAACACTGCCAAGCTCAAGTAGAGATAAGAACACACAATATATTAAGAAACCTCTTTCACTATGACTTTGAGGCATCTGGCTGGTGGTTACTGCCAAAGTCTGAAGAGCATCTGCTCTCACTTTAGCAGTTTATATTCCGACTCTGGTGAATGGAAGCACAATCTCTGAAACAGCCTTTGGGGAACACTACTGAGTGGCTCGACAGAGCTCTTACTCAGAAAAGAGAGGAGGAGATTAATATTACAGAAAACTTAAAAGATCTAGCTTCTGAGAAAGGAGACAAGAGCAGTTTCCTAATACTGTACACACCACAAATTTCTCTTTTACTGGAACATTAAAAACCTGCCCTAAAACTGAAGTGATTAAATATGAATAGACCTAAAGGTAGAAAATATCTTCTGTTTAAGTCACATTCAGGCAAAAGTAAGAAGAAACAATGTATCTTATCTCATTGTCAACAGGCATAATGAAAACAGCAGAATGAGGACTCACATAACAGACTTTTTCCTAATGTGCTCGAGAAGGTCACAGGCGCTTTGCTCAGTCCTGGTGCTGTCACAGCAACATATGGCAATACTGAGTCTTGTTGTGAACTTACAATGTCATTATTTTAAGTGCCCAGTAGCACAAATTACTAAATTTGTGTGTGGTCCTAAGCAAACAACAAATCTGGCCACACACAGTGAAAACCCAGCTTCTGAAACTTCAAAATCAGCTGAAGGAATTCTCTCCTCAAGAGCCATAGATCCCAGATAGCAGCCACTTCTGAACTCCACAGCCACTTTCAAAACTATAAAAGGCTTCACGTAAAACAAAAATAAAACCACTCTAAAAGTGGCTGCAGGAGATCACTAGGAGTGGCCGCTCTTCTGGATTCACTGCTTTTGAGAAGTAAATCCCTGCAGCTGCTTCTAAAATCTTTGAAAGTTTCATTTCAATTATCAAAGCTAATAAAGCTTCAAAAACAGCCATAGGGATCTGTTCCTCAGAGGAGCAAACCCCAACAGGCAGTGATGAATAGTGTGATGGGTTCTGTGGCTCTTAAAGTATGTACAGATTCCTGTAAGTCCTGCACTTGTAATTACAGCTCCATGTTGTGCAGCGATTGTTACAGCCACACAGCTCATTAAGGCTTATGTGGCAAATCCATTCTGATTTCCCATTCTTTTAAACAGTTTTATGTCTGTTGCCTTTGCCTTTTCTTACACCTGTATCAACTATTATGTGAGCATCCCTCCCAAGAGTTTCTCAGACACATTTCATGGAGACCTTGCTGGCTGCAGTCTCAGGTGGTGCTAAGCCAGTCCCAAAAGGCAGGACATGCTTTCCCAGCCGTCATCACATCCTCACAGCGAGCTGCCTACAGCCTGCAAAACCATTCCTTTCTCTGAAGGGGAACTGAAAGTGGCATTTTGTAAAGTACAAGAGTGAAGTCTGACAATAAGTCAATGAAGAACTTGCCTGCAACTGCAATATAAAAAGGCTCCCGTTAATTCAATGAACATAAACACAAGTAACATTTCAGAAGCAACCACATTTCAGAAGCAACTTAAAAAAAAAATAACTGTGCTGATTTGGAACAAGATTTTATCTTATCTTTAAAACTCTGAGAACTAGATCCCTAAAAATTTGTGATGTAGGCATAGGTCTGAAAGAGATAAAATTACACCCCTAAATAATTGGAGTTTAGTATGTTAAGACACAGATGGCACTGAAAACACTGCCAAAACTAAGCTGAAAAATATACATTTAAGAACCAGAATATATAGTGTATATTAATAAAATATGTCACATAAAATACATTCTGTTTTATAGAAGCATATTTCCTAACCCTAAAACATCACTGATTTTGAACAATTATTCTACTGAAGTTTTTAACATTCCTTTTCAATTGGCAGAATAAATAAACATACCTTTTGCCATGATAAATAAACACAGGTTTTTGAAAACATGCCATAAGAAAATCACTATGAACTTAAATAGATGCAGGTGTTAACAACTGAGTAACTGGTTTTTATGGAGAAAGAAAATCTTGACAGGAAACTTAAGCATTCTGTTAAATGTTATTCACAGGTGTCCTCTGTGACATGTACTACTTACTCTGCCTCCCTGTTTCAATCTTCTCGTGTGTAAAACATGAAGGAGGATTTTGAGAAATAATTAATGTTTGCAAAGAGCTTTGAGATCTTTGGACATAAAAAACATGGGGAAAGCGTGAAGTTTAAAAGTACCAGCACACTATTTTATTTCCAACTTGAGGTGAGTTACTTTTATCACAAAAACCTTGAAAGTTTAGAAATACAAAATTATGTCATCAAATGCTTAAAAAACCATCTTAAGTGCTAAGCATATTGTGTTCCTCAGAACCTCATCACTCTGCAGGAAACACTCCCAGAAGGAAAGGATGTGCTTCTCACCCGTTTCAAGTATGCGTTTATGGAGAGGTATAGCAGCAAGGAAGGGTTCATCTTTACACGACTGGATCTGGGTTCCAACCAAGTCAGAGTTGGTGGCCATAATTCGGGCACTTTCTTCATTAAGATTAACGCCAGCCATAGAGGCAACATCATTGATGTCATCGTCATCTCTACAATAAAAAAAAACAAACGTATAAAACCAAATTCTGCATATAACATATTCATTTTTTGCATCATCTGCTTCTCCAGAAGTAATCATCATGCCACATGCCCATGCGTGGGCCAAATGAGACACAACCCTCATGTCTGCATTTTCATAGAGTATCTTCAGAAACAACCATGTATTTCTCTGACCATATCAGGAAAGCATCAGAAGCAGGACAATTACAATTTGTCTGGTAACAGAAGGTGTGACAGAGGTGTCTTCATCTGAGTGAAGTGGTATCAGTGGCACCAGGCTGATCAGGAAACTGAAGGCAATGATCACCACTAACAACTGAACATTGGGCTTTTCTCTTATAAAGAAAACTAGGCATAAAATGGTAAAATAAGTAACAGAAATTAAAAGCAAAACCACGAGTTTTTAATCCTGCACCATTTCACAAGCTCCTGGTAAACGGGCACCAAAGCATTTTCTGCAACAGTCAAGGAAGATTCTTTGACTATGCTGAGTTCATAGGTAGGCCTGGGCTCCAAGTGTGGCTTGAGAACGTGCTGCTATTTTCCCTCGCAACATACAGAAATCAGTTGTGTCAACAAGCTTTAGGAAAATCAGCTGCATTTGAAAAGATGATAGCAACTCCCCGACCATTTTTTGGCCTGCAACATCCTTTTTAACAGCTTGAGAAAGTACAAACAAATTTGAGTTTCCATACCAGTATCTCCCAAGCATCTTTACCTCCTACCTGTCTGAGGTATGACTCAGAGCTGTGGAAACAGCCATCTGGATTTAGCACATTCTGTTTCACAGGTACTATTGACACAAACACTATTTCAACATACTCCAGACTGATTACACAATCTTTGAGAATATTATTTTCAGAATATATACGTATATATGGATAAGAACATTCAACTCCAGACTCCTATTACTGTATAAAGTAAACAAACAAAAGCCTAATTTAAAAGGGGTTTTCTTAAACTGTTATATACATGATGTCCCATGCACCCTAAAATATTTTGTCACTTGTAACAAGCTTAATGTCCACAGTAAAAACCAATAGCTACAAGTAAGGTCTGAGAATAACAGGAGGGAAATACAGAAATTCATAATCTAGGACCTCCCTCTCTTCCCATACTTTTCTGGTTATCTGCACCACAGCAGCCAATTTGGTGGAAGACTACTCTGGTTTGATTGACACTGGTTTTGTTTTCTTTTGTGGGAAGAAGTCAAGAAGGGACTTTTATTTGTGTAAACCTGCAGAAATGTGCTGAACACTTCAGGCAGAAAATGGAATATTTTACAATGCTTTTCAGAAAAATTCTACACAAACGAGCTTCTATTAATTTCCAGGAGTGTTAAGCACTTGATTTTTTGTCTCAAAATGGAATTCCTGAGAACAGTAATGCAAGATCACAGAATGGTTTTGGAGGCAGGAAACTTAAAAGCTCATTCAGTGGCACCCCCTGCCATGGGCACGGACACCTCCCACTGTCCCAGGCTGCTCCAAGCCCCAGTGTCCAACCTGGCCTTGGCACTGCCAGGGATCCAGGGGCAGCCACAGCTTCTCTGGGCACCCTGTGCCAGAGCCTCAGCACCCTCACAGGGAACAATTTCTTGTTAATATCCAATGTAAACCTATTCCCTTTCAGTTTGTAGCCATTCCCCCTTGTCCTGCCACTCCACACCCTTGTAAATTGTCTCTCCTCATCTTTACTGCAGGCTCCCTTCAGGTACTGGAAAGCCATAACTGGGTCACCCAGGAGGCTTCTCTCCTCCAGGCTGAAAAATCCCAATTCTCTCAGCCTTTTCTCCTAGGGAAGGTGCTTCATCCCTTTAATCCTGTCACTTTTACATCTGACACAGTGTGGATGCTCACAGAGGGACCCTGGGCTGCAAGGAGGAACAGGCTCCATGCCCACACCCAGCCTGCCCACACTGCTCCCAGCACCACATAACCAACACCAACTGAAATATTCAGTGACCAACTCAAAAGTTGTAATTTTACAAATGAAAAACCACAGGTAAAACTGGAAGGAACTAAGGTTTTTGTCAGGTTAAGACCTGAATGCTTGAAATAGAGTGAGAATCACCCAGGACTCACAGGGCCCAAATCCAGCAGGCCTCAAACCATGGAAAAACCAAACTCCTATCACGGAGTATCAACTCCATCTCCTTCAAGCAATCATCCATTTAAAAAAAATCAAGACAGCAGTCTGGACTTCTACAACTTAACTTCTAAGAGAAGTTTCTAATTCTCTCTCCTTTTATTTCATAGCTGAAGAAAGTACTGCTGATCTTTTACCTTCTTTCTGCTTAGCAGTTTAGCTACGCCAATTTTTGTTCAGTGTACAGATCTGTGATCACATTACAAATAAATATTTTCTGAAATAAAACCAAACAGGTATTTTGGACACAAATTAGATTTCAATGAAATTATCAAAACCAATACAAGAGCACTTACAAAGACCATTACTGTAATCCCTGGACAGAATCATTTTCTTCCATCTTACACTTGCTACAATCTGCAAATACATCCCTTTTTTTTCAGTATTACATGGAAGACAAATAAATATATTAATCACAGCTGGGACTACAATTTTTTTCTGACAGGAAAAACCCTATCCATATGCTCTTCCTTACTTTGAGGAACCTCATAATGAAAAATGCTTGGATACTGAAACATACATTTATATATAAAGAGAGTTGCTGTTCTTGCTGAACAGTTTCCTATAAAAGTGAACTTTTAAGCCCAGATAAGTGAATTTTCAGAAGTCAATGTGTGGAACAAAGATGCCATCCAGTGGTCATCTAAATTGATGATTACTGTCTATCTTTCCTTTTTTATCAGAGCACAGTATTTAACAATTTCATATTTCTTGGCATATATTACTATGCCTGTCCTAATTCTACTGTTTTAGTAAATATTTCTGGGTTTTACTGAATTAAATTCTGAGTCTCATAGGCTAAATCTAGCATTCCAACACACATGGCGTTTTTACGACAGCATGAGTTCTCAAACTCCCTCCAAACACAAACTGTATCTTAAATAATCCAAGATTCCAATTCTTCCTCCTATATTCAACCTCTTGTAACAATTTTCCCTTTCCTTTTCAATAGAAACATTCATGCAATTGCAAAAAAAGAAATCTTATCCGAATATAAGCAAGAAAACCCGAAGTATTTGCACAGTTATCTGTGTAAGGTTTCAAAGATTTCGTTTAAACTAAGAGAAGCCATTATAAAAACCTGGTCCATTTTCTTTATGAAGAAACCTTAACTGCACGATTGCACAGGTTTTTTTTCTCATGCACTTAGTCAGATTTGAGGCACTGCTGTCTCCCAAACTGCAATACTGAACTGCTCCCAAATAAGCCAGAAGAATGCACAAAGCAATGGAGATGGCATCACACCATTGACTGCCCTCTCTCTTGACAAGGGCAATTGCATGGCATTAGGACCAAGTCTAATGACCAAGACATCCCACAGACTCCACAGATCACACGATCTGAGATTAACAACAATACATGGCATATAAATGGTGACTTGCAATTACTGGAACAGCCACTACTGTATTATATTTTATAATGGCAAAGATTCCATTTACACATTAATTACAGTGTTTATTCTGACTTTTATGTTACAATTTGAAATGTCGCCCTAACACTGCCTTCCCACACAATTCATTCTCTATCTTCTCTCTGATAAGCAGAAGGGCTGACAGAACACACCATATTTATGGTCAGCATTCTTCTTCATTTTGAAATATATGGAAAAAAACACAATCCCCTTATAGTTCGAAATATTCATTTGGAAAAACAAAAACTTCAAGGGCAAGGTTTTGTCACATACCATTTTGAGATGAAAACTTTGAAGTTATCCATTCAACATCCACATTAGCTTTCTACCACTTCAAGGGCAAGCTGCTTTGCCTATGTTATTAAACTTTTATTTTTAAAAATGAAAATAAAATACTAGACGACAGATTTTTTTTTCGGCTATGCAAGGGAGGTCTGAAAACAAATTTTTTATTTCCACACAGAGTCTACCTCAAAATGCAGCCAGAGAGCAGAATAAAACACAGATACCAAGATCAGCTTCAAATGATCTCAGAGACTTCACAGAACTATCTCTGAAAACAAGCCCCATCCCACTGGCTTTATAAAACCTGACACTGCCAGGTTCCAGGAGGTGCCAGGTTCCACAGAACTATCTCTGGAAACAAGCCCCTCTGAAAACAGGAGGAATTACTAGATAAATATAATAATTTCTCTAAGCCTTACAGAATCATACACACTGGCTGTATAAAACCTGACACTGCCAGGTTCCAGGAGGTCAGATGTAACTTGGAAATACCACTTCAGAAAAGGAAAGGTTTCTGTGAAAAGGAAGGAGCACCTGGCTACCTGGCACCCTCTGGCAAACAAAACACAGCATCATCCCACACACCACGGGACAGATCTGTTCACTTCTGGCCTTGCCGTGCAATGCCACTGAGCCCTGCTCAGCACAGTTTGGAAGTGGTGGGATAACACAGGAGGACAAACATCCACCTCCATCCTTGGAGAAATGCAGAGCACATATGGAGCAGGCCACAGTCCAAGCAGGAGGCTGGACCTCCCAACTGAAATTATTCCATCTCAACATCAGGAACAAATGTTTCCACAGTTCCCTTTAATGGCCACTACCTGAACTGTGGGTAAGAATCACTTGAGAGCCTGCTGCTTTCACCACATCAGGAGGAGCTGGTGGCAGGGGGAACTCTGAGGGGACCAGCCAAGGCAGTGAGCAGCAGCTGTGGACAACCATGCAGGTCCCTGGCAGACTCCAGTGGGATTTTTGTTCTCTCAGCTGCAGAAACCTCAAGCTGGCCTGTTATGGTACAAACCCAAGTCAAGACCTCTGCTTGCAAAATAAACAGAAAAATTACTAAAAATGAAATTCAAATTTCTATCCTTAGGTATTAAGAGAGTAGAAAAGTCAACTAACTGGGAACTGGGACTGTATGTAGTTCTCTCTGAAAAATACAGCAACAATAAATTTAATACCAAAAAGGTGACCTAAAATTTCACAAGCACAGCTTCACCTTGCAGAATTCTTGGGTTGAGAACTCGGCATCAGAGAACAGCTACTGTAACAAACAGTGAACTCATGTGACCAGTCTTACAGTTCATTAATAAATGCTAACCTTAAAGGCACAGCTGCAATCTGCAAAATTCTTAATTGCTAGACCTTTTATGTAATTCCATCTTGTATCTCCTACAGTTCAGAATAGAGAAAAAAAACCCACAAAAACAATGAAGTTCAGATTTCTATTTCTAGTGACCAACACTTCACTCACAGAAGTGAAAAGCTCAAATAAGTTATTTTAAAAAAAAGCAGAATGCAAAATAATGAAACAAATATGCAATAATAAAACACTAAGGGCAAAATAAATTTATACATAACACAACTATTTTTCAAAATTCTTGCTTTGCTTTAGATGCCAGTTTGCCTTCTGGCTAAAAACACATTCTTCACACACGCTGGGAATGTTGAGGAAAACTAGTCAGCTTTCAGAGGATTAATACAGATTTCCAGCTCTGTGCCTTTAGGCTTAATAGTCAGACATCTATTTGTCCTCAGGAGAGGTTAGGGGTTGAAATGCAAATATGCAAACAACTGAATTCTTTGTTAAGATATCAGGAAAAAGCTTGATCTTTGCTGCTGCTTTATAAATCCTTGCAATTTTATGGACTTATTTAAATGCAGCTTTGTGTCTTACTATTTTGAAGGAGAAAACAATGTAAGGAAACAAACACATTAATTCTGACTAAAATTTGTTCTCTAGAGGAAAAATGACATACACCCTTGACAGCTTATTTACCAAACTCACTAAAGATTTATTGATTTATCAATCAGTGCCTTGAGCATTTGCTTCTCCCCAAGGGAAAATTAACAATTCCAGCTAACCTAATATATTCTATGTATAAACTAAGTGAATGCAAGAATCAATCCTGGCACAGTTTACAACATCCAGTTAAAAAAATGCTGTCCCTTTTGGTGTATGTAAAATTGAAAGCTATACTAACGAAGAATAAATGCTCGTGTTGCTTACAAACATAAAAAATACTTATTAAGACAGTACAATTGAACCCAACAGACATTTTAATTCATTTAAATACTCAGTGGGAGGCAAAAGCATTGGAAAATAAAAAATTGAATGATTTTGCTTCCAGATTAATACTAAGTACTACCACTATTAGTTACAATACTGACATGCCTCAAAGCAGAGATATTTCAAAGAGCTACAAATTCTCTTTTACTTCACCTGCAAAAGCATAAGCTTGAAAATTAATTAGTGGTTTGATTATGTCACAGCAACATAAGAATCCCAGAAGATGAAAATTAAAATCTAGGAATATTTTGTCATTCAATAAAGAAAGAAAATATTTAACACTACAATGTACACAACTAAAACGGTGTTAGCGAGAGCAAAATGCAGTAAACGTAAGATTTGCTTTTCACTACAAAAAGTAAAAACATCCCAAATACACATAAATAAAATATATCTGGAGTATAAAGAACTGGCAGAGCAGCTTTTTGCATCACTGCTACTGTGCTGAACCTTTGCAGCACCTGATCCCTAGAAGGGCCCAGAAAGCACCCAACCTCTATGAGCGAAGGAAGCACAGGAAGTTCAGATACAGAAAATCCCCTAAAAACCAGGACCAACAATCCCCACGCTCAGGGATCCCCTCCCAGGCCCTGGGACTGGCCCTGGCCAAGGAGGGGCCTTGTCCTCACCACCAGCACCTTCCCAGCAAGACACATTCCACAGGAGCAGCAGAATCCAATGCATAACACCAACCACAGACTCTTTTAAATCCTCGTGCACAGAATTCACAGAAGTGCACATTCAGCAGAAGTTTTATTACAATCCACAGAATTTACAGTTTTGTTAAACATTTAAAATGTGCATTTAAGAGAAAAATCCTCAATATATGTCAAGATCCCCTCCCTTTTTCAAAAATAGAATTAAGTATGAAAATTGCCACCCAATCCCAGGGAAAAAAGACAGGAATTATTGTAAAAGACTGCCCTCTGGTGTTACAGCAATTCTAAATTCTGTTTTATACTTCAGCTCCCCCCCAACCACCCCGCTGCATTTTTTTATTATTATTTTTTCTTTTTTTACCTGAAAGAACCACCTCCAGGGTCATTCAGCTTGTTTTTCTGATTTGCAGAGACCTGAACACCAAAGCCCCCAGGACTTTTACTGGCTTGTATTGTTGGTGCCTTCCCTACTGTGCCTGAAAAACACCAAGCAATGTTATTATGAGCTGTCTTAGACAATTTACATCAAAGAACCTTCTGTCCAGGAACTAAATTTAACTGTCTGTAAATTGCAAACAAAGGAAGTTATTATTTTTAAAGACTACGTGCTGAAGAAGAACAATTTAAAATATAAAATTTATATTAACATTACAGTTTGTTCAATATTTACAGATCAGTGAAGATTCCAAAACTGAAAACCATTGGCCATAAAAAGGTATAATATTTATAATGTCTGTAAGTATGTTTGCAATTGCCAGTAAACCACTTTTCTGGATAATCTGTACAGAATAAAGAAGGTGAATTTGAAATGTTCTTAATACAAATACTTAAAGTCAGAGCTACTCAGGGTATTAGCTATGCCTTTTACATTTTCTATATAGTAATTGTTCTTTATTGCAGTGAAAAACATGTATTTCAAAGTTGAAAGCACTGCATGCATTTTAAAATGTTTTGCACTGCATATAAAAGAAAAAACACTATTGCCAAATTAGACACACACCCCCCATAAAGGCTGTCTTTTGCTTTCTCATCTTGAAAACAATGACTCAAGAACAATTCATGTCTGTATCTAGACTCTACAAGTCTTGAAGTACAAGTAAAGCAGGGCTTTCCAAAAGAGCCAAAGTGTGGTGGACATTCAGTAAATTAAAGAGATCTAAATTCCTCTCTGACACGAAACTTTTGGAGTCAGCCCTCCTTGACTGCCTGAACACATTGACTTGGCTTACATTTTGGGTTTCCTTTAATCCCACCTGTGTTTTGCATGTCAAAACAACTCACACCTACTTGATTTAAAGGATCTCACCTCTCCCTTGTTTATCACTGTTTTATTGAGCATTACAGACGTAGTGTTTGACATTTTGAGAAGGACGGGAAGGTTGTTCCTGCACCCCCCCAGTGACTCAGTTGCACAAAAATGGCACAGTAAGAACCTCGGTAGAGTCACAATATTTTTCTTTCATGAATAGTAAAGACTTGAAACACAACTATCCTAATAAATCTCTTGAAGAACATTTCTTGGCTAATACAAAGCTGCTAGCTTTGACTGAGTCCTGCATTACTATTTTTTTTTTTTTTTTAAATTCTTCATCAACTCCAACAAATGATCTTAAAGAGAAACTAGTTTGATAGTGTTTGTTGAGTTCTCCATCTGTATAAATAAACGGTAACGTGGACTCTCAACGTTAGCAAATACAAAACCAGATTTAGGACTTCAGGCTCAAGCCTGGGGAATAAAAATATTTTGTCATCATAATATTCAAGGTCCATGAGATGTCACAGAGAGCATTAGTTCACGGACCAGGCAATTCATTTATCTATTTCAGATGAACTAATGGAAAGGTTTTCTACTAAGTGAACTGGAAGGAAGGAAAGAAATAATACAATGATAAAAATTAGCAGATTTCTGCTTTGTACAATTAAGATCTAGAAGATTAAAAATGTGTTAACCTTGAAAATTACTGCAATGGCAAACTTTAAGTAACAACAGCACTCCTCCAGAATTAATACATTTTTTTGGAATCAATATCAATGCTTTGTTTTCTACACATGATAACTTTTGATCAAAAAGCATCCCCAAAACATGTATATCTAGATGGATATGGAAGAATTAAGTCTCACGTTCATCCCAAGTATATGTAATTCTACTCAATGGACTGGGCAAAGTCAATGTGAGATTTGGGATGACACGTGAGTTTTCTGGTTTAAATAATCACAACTGTGCATGACTAAGGGTTAGACATAAAAGATGCCAAAAGCATCCATTTTTATTACGGGCAAAGCATATTTTGAAAATTAAAATCACCTGTGGGCCTAGATATTTCATGGGATTGGTAATGACATACAGAGTCTTTCACCACTGCATCCTTGCTTCAAATTTTAATTAGTATGATCTAGAAAAATAAGCCCAAATTTAGGAGCTTATAAAATTCCTAGCTGCATTTCAGCACTTGTTAAATAGCTGCAACAAATATTCTAGTTAATTATTTTATTATTTGGCTCAATTCCTCCATCCATAAGATGAAATTCACCTAATTATTATACTAGTAGAGTGCTTTGGTAAAGGAGTGTGAATTTTTCATGCAGTAATAATGGTGTTACTTCCATGGCAGTGGAAGTAATTTTATTTATATAGAAGTCCTAAAGCCTGCCAGTTTTAACTAAACTACTGTTTTAAGAAGCATTACAGCCTGTTCACATGGATGTGCTGAAGATACACTACACTTGGAGATTCACTCCTGTCAAGGAGGAAAATGCAGCACTTTGTGGAGGTCAGCTCAGTTCTGAGGTAACTATCCTTAACAAGTCACACTCCACAAAATTGTATTACTGTAATTTCTACTTAGATGATGTCTTGTTCCAGTATATTCTCTCCTTCTGCAGGAATACCTAGGTCAGTATAAAATATAACTACACTGGTGTTTACAGTAAAAGGTTTTAACAATATATCACAATGATGCACTCTTGACAGTGCTGCCAGCACACAGGCAGACTGCTCCCTAGATGTGGGCTGAAGGATGAGTGGTTTAATACTGGGATGTTTTCTAAATGCTTATTCCTGTTTTTTCTACGTAAATAAAACAATATACTGGAGGGCTTAACCAAACCTGTAAATTGGAATAAGCTCACCAGAAAGTTGGATCTTGCATAAACTGGCTTTTATGAAACCATCTACCATAAGCCAAACTGCAGTTAAGTTGCATTGCACTGGCTGATAAAGGGCTACCAAGGATAAACTCATTCCAAACCTACTGTTTAAAAGACAGATGCCAGCATCATGCAAATTCTCAGCACACTGTTGACATTCACAACTTGGAGACTGAACAAGCAAAGAAATGAAATCTGCCTTCACTCTCAAACACATTAGTCAGAAGTGAAAGCTCATGCTATAAGATGCATGGACATGTTATAAAATCAAGACATGAGCATCAGTGCTAACAAACAAACACATTTTATGGTGAGTAACTGTATTTCTTCCTAACTTGGAAAACAGCCTACAGGATTACAGCAACAGCTTGGTCTCTGTGTCCATTCAACCTTTGGATTCCCCTAGGAGAGCAGAGCAAGTAAAACATCAACTGCTATTGAACATTTCTGATGCTTTTTTTCCCAAAAAGGACAGAAACGACCAAGCAATAAAGTCGGGTAGGCAGCAATAGCTTTTATGTGCATTTAAACTAGTTTGATTCCTGATTCAGCACCTGAAGATGACAAGCTCTGTATTCCATTACAAACCCTCAATAATCATGTAAATGCCCACACCCAATAAGATACTCTCACATATATTCAGGAAAAATGAAACCCAAGCCTAAGAGGTTCAGTGGTAGAAAGAAACAAATGGGTACTTATTAGGAAGCAAGGAGGCTTCAAGAATCCTCTTAGAAAGTGGGAAGTATCAGCCAGACATGGACCCACTGTGCACAGACAGATGAGGAAGTTGTGTACAAACCACATGCCTTGGCTAATCATGGCAGGTTGCTGTAGCTCATCTCTGACCTCACCAGAAAGTAAACATACTGACAGGAGTCAAAGAAAACCAACCTGAGGCTTCAGAAATCTCTCTAGGGCTCCCACCTTGACCTCTGTAGCTGCAGAGATGGGGACTACCATGTCCTGCTTCAGGAGTATGAACCAGAAGTAGGATGATTAAATTGAGGCATCCATTTGGCTTCAGAAAAATGCAGAATTTCTTTCTTGGCCCAGAGTTACAGCTTAGGACAGTGAGACCAAGTTTCTGACCTGGTTTAGAACTTTCCATGAAAAACTGCTAAGTAAGGAGCTAAACATGTGAGAGTTTAGTACTCAAGCTGTTTCAAAACATTTCACTGTGTTGGTCCAAAACACCTTGAAAACTGCATATGAAAACATGCATTCTTCAGCCAGCATGAGGTAAAAATAAATGTCAACAATGTTGCCAATGTCAACACTGTACGGTTTTTCATGCTACTCGTTTGTAATTACAACAAAATTCATACAAAGGTAACAATCTCACTAAAACATTTAAACCCATACCTTGTGGTCTAATGGTCTGAGTTATTACCACTGGCATCCTAATCTGGGTAGTCTGGCAAGCAGGGGTTCGTTTCACAGTTTGAGCAGATGTTGACTGGATAATCTGCTATTATTAAAGAAAAGTATACTTATATTATACTCTTTATACACAAACACACACAACGTAAATACACTAATACCTGTAATTACCAAGATAAGCACGTGGATCTCTTACAAGCACAACCAGCTGGTGACAAAAGTCATATTCATGGAATTCATGTGGTTGTGTGTGTGTGTATATACATAGTTTGCCATTATGCTTTAAAAAAAATTAAATCATATACGACACAGATGTCATACCTCACAACCTTCACTAAAAATATATTTCAAATTCATAAGGTTAATATTGAAATTCAGACTTTTGTCCTCAGAAATTTTACTAGGAAGAAAAGCAGTTTTGTAGAAGAAAATGTTGCAATAATTGTAGTGGTATCCACCTACAAACATTAGGCCTTGCACTAAATATCTATGCTTTTTAAAGAAAACATACTAAAAATAAATTCTAAAATATTATGGGTTCCAAAGTCAAATATACACAAGAAAGCAAACCAAGTTTTGGGGTGATCATGTACTATGAATCATTGAAATGCTAGTTTGATATTCTCAAGGTTTCACTTACTACTAATTCAGGTTCTGAAGACCTTTCCCAAAACTAAACCTGGGTTAGAAATTTAAAATTTGACCCACAAACAAATCAAACCAGAAAGAAAACACGTGCAAGGGTCACGTTTAATCAACAGCAAAATGTACATTCATATGATCAGGGACAAGGCAGGCACAGACGTAACGAACACAAGATTCAGGAAGATGTGTGGATGCTGCAGAGCTGTAAAAAAACCCATGAAATTTGGAAAACAAAACACTGGCAAATAGCTATTTGAGTAAGATTCCAACCACAACTCAGGCGTGGCAACTTGAGAAGCCACGTGCTCCTCACAGTCACAGCCGAGTTCCTCCCACTGTGTGACCCCGAGCCCCCACCCTGGGATGCAGCATTCCCTGCTGGAAGGCAGCCCCACACTGCCCCTCCACACAGCACCACTCCCACCAAGAGAACCTAAAACCATTTCACTCAGCTGGACAACAAATGGCCAAACCTCTGCCTTCAAAGCAGCCTATGGAGAAAAGAAAAGGAGAAACAGCATCTGCAAAAGAGACGTGAAAGCGGAGGATGAGCAATGCAGAAACCGTTCCATTAGCAGGAACCACGGTCCAAAACTGGAATGGAGACAGGTGGAAACTACAAACAAGAAAAGAGTCATGAGGGATCTGTGATGTATTGTGGAGAAAAAACAAACAGGACCATGCTGAAGTTACAAAACTGCATTTTGTACATCCTAAAATACAGAGTGGAAAAGTTAAAATAAACCTGTGGATGTAGAAGTATTAGCAATAACCACCTTGCAGAAAGAGAAAAGGGAAAAAAGATTAAGGATCCAGCTTCAACTATGGACACTGAAGGAAAATGGAGCATTTGCAAACATATATAAATTTACTTGGTCAAGACAGTGAGTGAATAGTCACACTCAGAGGGGAAAGAATAAAGCAGCCACCATGCTTAAAAACAGGGAAGGAAGAGAGT
Source organism: Sinosuthora webbiana (assembly GCA_013397395.1). NCBI lineage: Eukaryota > Metazoa > Chordata > Aves > Passeriformes > Sylviidae > Sinosuthora > Sinosuthora webbiana. Next base: position 857,528 of record VXBN01003881.1, read on the forward strand.
TGATCAGTGAAAATAACAGAAAAAAGTTGATTTTAACTGCATTTTGAGGCACAGGAAACATGAACAAGAGTGGTTCTGGTAAAAAGACTGAATAGTCCATGTTAAGAAAACACACACTGGTATGAAAAAGGAGAATGTTGCCACTCTTACAATAATTTATTGGCTCAGTTTTCAGAGAACAGTGAAGAAAAGCTGCTGTACCTTAATGGACCAGAAGCCAGACCATAATGGAGCTGTGTGGGATCTCTGGACAGAATTACTATCTGGTACTACAGTAATCTTCTGCAATTACTTTTTTTTTTCTCTCTGTGAGGCAACTTCTACAGTTCAGAACCAAGTTCTGTTTCCCTTGATTAATATTTTCACGTGAATACCCTACAAAATGACCCACCATTAAAGACAGGACAGTATTTAACCACTTAAGATGACAGAAATGGCAATCTTTTCTTTACTATCCAATACATTCCAAAAGCTGTCATTTGTCAAGTACTGTACTAGGACTGTTTGTATGTATATACAAACACTGAAAGACTAGAAAATTACTGAGAAACAAACTTTTCCAAGGGGCAGAGACCAAAATCATCATCTTAAACTCCATACAGAAACAGGCACAAAGTCTCTCAAAAGAACAACTGCACCAGAGCTCAGAGTAGCATCTTACACTAAATCCCAGCTTCCATACTGGAGTTCTAAGAAATATTTCAACACAGATGCAATATTCAGATCTGAAGTCATTAAGGAATTAACATTAGCAATTTGTTTCTGAAACAGAGTATGTAACTTCTTTGCAGGCAAACTAGGGACATAGTTAAAACCAATGAATCAGAGAATCCTGCATTAAAATTTATAACTATCTAAGCCACACTTCATCAATTAAGATAATTCAAACTGTTCTAATCTTCTTGCCTGTTTTTCCAACATCATAAACGTTACTAGTAAGTCCTTAACTTGACCTGAAAGTTGTAGCCAATGAACAAGTGTACTAGCAAGCTGGTCTGGGAGACGATTAACTTAAATGATTTCGTATTTCTCACAGACTAAAAACACCCACAACAGGTGTACCCCATGTCATGTTATCTATCCATACTCTGAATCAAAGCTGAATGCCACTGAGCAGTTCACAAGCACTGACCCAGACTGAGAGAGCAGACACAGAAGGTTTAGGACACTGAGGTTATTGGGGACATTACTCCAGCCTTCAGAAAAGGGGAGATCTTGGTACTGCTGCAACCACCCTTGGGAAGATGTAGAGAAGACAGAGTCAGATTCCCTCAGACGTGCAGAGCAGAAGGATGTAACACAAAAGACACGAGCTGCAATATAGGAGATTCCAATGTAATATAAGGAAAAAAAAATATTGTGAGGGTGGGCAAGCTCTGAACAGGCTGCCCCGAGAAGCTGTGTAATTTCTTCTTGAAGACACTCAAAACATGACTGCTCACATGGGAGACACCCCAATGTGTGAGCAGGAAGCTGCACAAGACACCCCCAGGAGTCCTTTCCAACCTTTTCCCCGTGTCCATAAACACATCATCACGGATTTTGTTTAAGTGCTGAGTCACAAAAGGTAAGAAAATAGAATACGAAAGTCTTCAGAGCTTACAGAAACTGTTCATCATTCCACCTCCACTAAAAAGGGAAACATTTTAATTGTGTGTGCCTCTGAAGACAGCAAGCACAACAGAACAACAAAGGCACAGAAAATAGAATAGACAGAATGTGATTTAGTCGTTGCCTGGATTTGATAGAGTTTGGAAAATGGCAAAATTGCCAAACAAAATTACAATCAAGACACTGCTGAGACAGCAAATACTGTCATATACTAGTTATTCCTCTTTAGTTTATCTGTCTGAAGTTGAAGAATCACGTCCTAGGCTGCTGCACTTTGGAGCTCTTCAAGGAACACACTAAAGCAGCAAAGTCATGGCATTGCTTCTCGAAGTGCAATGTATGAACAGTTACCTACATTTCTGTTCAATAAAATAACTTTTTTCTGCAAAGTAAGATGTACATTTCTCACAATAGAAAGTGCTCTCCCTCTCTTTTTATTTCATCTTTGCACTTCTCCCCTTGTCATCTCTCTCCACTACTCACTCACTTTGATTCACCATTTGTCTGCTCTGCCAGGCCAGTACCTCCTCTCACCTCCAGAACACTGCAGATACTACTCTGCCCTTGGCTAAAGGACTGTATTTTCACAGGTGAAAAAAGGGATGGTTTTACAAAGGTGCTTCCATAAGGCAGCAGGCTCATGAAGACAAAAAAAGATATACAACAATCACACTAGTGATAACCAGAATAACAAAGAGGTCACAGCCGAAATACTCTTTTTTTCTCTAAGGCTTTTCTTCAAAAAGCATCGATTTGGTAACTCCATGAGAATAAAGTAATGGTTCTCTCTAGCTCTAATCCCAGGCCAAAAGATGATGATCACTCCATGACATTTTCGACTGTGTAAGTTATTGCAGGACAGAGAACAAATTACAGACATGAACACAGACCAATAATCAACAACAAAACCAACAAATTCAGACTGAGAAAGAATCCAGCCAAAGCACATCAAACATACAGAAGCAGAAAGAGAACAGAAGTTATCAGTCTTTCTCAGGCCTGCACAAGAGAGACAAAATGAAATAAGAGCCACTACCTAGAAACCACTGAAAGGAAATTTCCTTTAGGACAGTAAGATCAGAACTCATTGCTAAAGTTTCTGAGGACAAGGATTTTGCAAATCTCCTGGACCAGTGCAGATGCACAAGGTTCCAACCTTTACTTGCCTCCCTTTTACGTGAGGAAGGCGGCAAGACCAGCCTGGCTCAATTCAGCCTTTGCAACAAAAGCATCTGATCCAAAAGCTTAAACCTATCAAGTACTACAATAAAGACTAATACACAGTAAACAAGAGCTCCTACAAAGAATGAAAAACAAAAATAAATTTGAAAAATACATCCTTTACCAAGCATTTTTTTCCTCTCAATTAAGTTAAAAAAAATGTTGCGGAAGGAAGAAACAAGACACGCGTAAACATAAAATTCAGAATGGCTGTGGTCTGATATGACATTTATCTTCACTCATGAGTAAACACTTGCTACCTCACTTGTGGCTATGCCACTTGTGATTTATCAGTCTACTCACTCCTGAAGATAAATGTCATATCAAACCTCAGCTATCATGTAATCTGGCAGCATTAACTTACAATGTTCATGCTTTTATAGGCCTAGAATTCATATTTACCATTGCTCACCATACTGCAGTAGCAGCTACAGTTTTTCAATGGCGCCACCAAATACTGCATAAGCAATTCTTTTTCCTCCCAAATTAAAAAAAAATGGCTATTTAAAAACTCAGCATATAAATTTTAATGTTAATATGACAAAAATATTATTCCATTGAGTACAGGTTTTCAATGAAGAAAAATAGAACAGAAGCCATGAGATCACTTGTCCCACCTACTCCTCAATTTATTATACAATTCTTCCTACAATGGTCAAATGGTCTACTTTTGAATGTTTTCAATTATGGCTTTTTCATCAGTGTCTTTGGGAGCCTGATCTACCATCGAATATTCTCTCCTACTTTAAGGATATTTTGCCTTATATCCTACCTAAAACCTACTTTATTTAATTATATCCTGTTATTCATATTTATACCATCTTGGTCTGTTCCAAATAATGGATTGTCCCTTTTATTCTCCCTTATAATCAGTGTTTGACCAAGTTATGCGTGTTCAATTCTCTCAAGCTTTTCTTTCAATCTTTGCTTTCAAGCCTGGCCTTTTCTTATTGGTTTCCAAACAGCAATCAGTGACAACATTCTCCTTATATTAAGGTACAGCCCACAAAATTCTGAAAATAAAGTCCACAATAACAACTCAGAAAACCACTAGGCTGTGTTTCAAATAGGCATACAATTTGTCAAGTATAGGCTTTGTTCCTGTTAATGGATCCCAGATATCTACTGCTCAACAGCCTTTTTTATTTAAATGTTACTGCACTTCCACGTCAGTGGCTAGATCTTTATTAGTTAATTAATAGAAAACACTCCTTTTATCCAAACAGTCATCTATTGCTCTTCCATTTCTAAGCTGCCTTGTAGACAAGACAAAAAGAAAATGATTTCCTAAAATTTCACTAAAATGTGTACAAATTACATTCATTCATGGACAGAAAAGCGATGCCAGAAAAGCTTCAGTGGAGAATTAAAAAGCCAAGCGGAACATCCCATATAACAGAATTCTCATTATGCTGCTGTATCTTGTTTCCAAATTCCATTACTCTATCTCAACTCTGAGAGACTCTAACCACTGTGACAGTGCAGGGAAAGTGTCAGTAAATGATTGAGCAAATCCTGTTCTAATGTAACTTGGAATATGGCAGAGCCTACCCTGTGGACAGCGTGCCCAATTAGTGCAGCAGTAACAGTGCAGATCTATTTCCATACATCCCTCCTAATCTTAGACCTACATGAATCTTTATACAGCTTTGTATGTAATTAAATTTGTTTTAATTAAGATGGATCACTGATTTTCTTACTGGGTTTTTTTTTATCACTCAGGTTTAATACTTGGCTTTAACCCCCAGGAGTACTTTCTCATTATGATGCAGTCAGTGCCAACACAATACATAAAGTGCTAATCCACCTCCACTACCCATCAATAACCTCACCACATGTAATAAAGAACATCTCTCTTATTCATACAAATTTTACCTGCTGCAACACCCAAAACAAGACAGGCAATGTCTGCATATATAAGGCAACACAGAGCACGTGGACTCTAAGTATGGCAATTTAGACAAACTTTGAACATTGCACTTAGAACAATTAAAAAAATTGATTGCTAGCTTATCTCATTAGTGTCTCATCAATAAAATATTAAGATTGTTCCCCTTTCCTTTAAGTAGAAGTAGCACTATCTAGCTTTATAAAGCCTTGTTTTTCATAGTCTGGAACATGATTCCAGTACTTTACAAAACAGATTAGAAGTCTCCTGGTTTCATCTCCGCTCACACTGTACATTTCAAAGCCTTTGTGAAGCTATGCTGCCTGCTGACAGTGTACACAGGATTTTCATGCTGCCAGGTCCCTCAATGTAACTGGAGAAAGCACCACCACAGCTGACACCTTTGAAAAACAGAAAAGACAAAGGAAGGAACAGCTAACAGACCCTTCATGTTTAAAGGAAAACTGGACTACTGTAAACTGGTATGAAAATATCTATATTCTAAAACAAGCTTGCCCTTCTGCAGCTGGACAGTTTGCAAAGCCAGCTGGAACTCTCTCCAATGAGCTTCAGGCTTGGAAAACCTGGAGCTCAGCCAGTTCTTCCATCAGTGCTGGCTACCCTCAGGCAAGCCAGCTGCAATCTTCCTCTTCCGGACAAGACCAAGGCAAGATGGCCAGCAGCTCTGTGCTCTGATTCTGGGGAGCACTGAGAGCTGTGACAGGGTGATCACTGTCACTACAAAAACATCAATACTTATCAGCACTTACTGGGGTGATAGGGAGCTGCTGCTGTGCTGTCTGCTTGGCACCTGAGTTGATGGCTGCTGTGCTAAGAATTTTTGATGCAGTAACTCTTGATGTCTGATGCTGCCTTTGTCTGTACAGAACTACTCTGAGGGTCATTAAATGCCTGGTTAATGTAATGTTTGATTCTATTAACTAATGACTGATAAATTGAAAGGAAATATGAAAAGACACTTTCACACTAAAGCAAATAAATTATGATTTTTAATGTCTTCTCCGTATTATATATATTTTTATATATTATATGTTTTCCAGAAAAGAAATAGCATTAACCATAGTTTTGCTTTGTGCAGTTTGTGACCTTTTGAAAACGTAGCGGTCATTTCATATACCTAGTAAAAGAAAATTCAGCCCTAGACCTGTGACCTCCTTACAGACAGAAAACCAACTTCTCTTGCTCATCAGATCAATGTCCACAATGTACTTGAGCAGTTTTCAGCTGCTCCTATGACACAGGTATGTCAGAAAAGCTCTTCACATTGTTAATCTCTACTCAGGTATAACATCACAACTGCTTGCTTAGAGTATCCATTGACATGAGACAGGCAGAACGTGCCTCTCTCAGAAATTTGGCTTTATCCCAATCAGAAAATACTCCACCAGAACTATAATCATAAGAGTAAGAATTCTTGTGGTCTTACCCATTTTTGTTCTACATCAGTGTTTCTCAAAGGCAGGGTGAAACCTACCTAGCGGGCACAGGAGCACTTAAGGTGGGCTGCACAACATTGGAAAAAGCCATGCTACATGGCACTAGGTTAGCCTTAGACTGTGGAATGAGACAAGGCCACACTTACTGGCCATGGATATTTCCACCTCTAAGCAATCTGTCAGCTCTGGGCAGAAATTTGCTTAACCTGGGACAGAGAGTAATTTTTCTACCTACTGCCTGTACTTATCACCAGTTCCTGCTCTTCTGCCTAGAAGAGCCAAAGCAATTGTCCATTCAGTCATGAAACATGGACAAATCAAAGAGGTGTCACAAAAAGTGGGAGGAAAACTTTTCTAATTAATTAACAATCCAGACAGAGTGGGGAGAAGCCATCTCAGAAAAAGAAAGAATGCAAGTGGCTGGACTTGCATTGAAGCAGCTGAGTTAAGGTGAAAAACACCCAACTGTCCTGTGTGTATTACAAGTGCCAGAGTCAGAAATGCTACCATTCAAGATGTCCTTACACATTAAAACTGTGCTCACCAAAGGATTATTAAATGATATTAATTTTATTTTAAAGTTAATAATTTAACCACTACAAAGTGTTTGTAAGGTTCAAGACACAGCTCACGTATTTTCAGACTGTGCACTGCTACTTTTAAATTAAAGCAAAAGAAATATTCTCTCTTCACACACCTTACAAACTATTTATATGCTTTATAGAGCCCATAAACTCGAGGACAGATCACTGTAAGCTTTTACATTATCACATTTGCATTTCTCAACCTTGATAAGATAAATTTTTACCAACTTGATACATGTTCTGGAACCTCTCTAGATGATTTTGAAACCTAAGTGAAGTACTTTACTCACACACACACAGAAACCACAGACAAGGAAACTCTCACAAAGGGTAATAATGCCTGCATGAACTCAAGACCTTGTAAAAATCCTTAACACCTTTTAATTACAAGTGCAAACACACACACAAGATCATAAAGTCACCATGCTCTCGGTGACTACTTGTACAGCTGCCTTACTGATAGTGCCTTCACAATTAATGAATCTAAGCACTTAATACTCCATTATGTACAAGATACAGTTCAGTGAGTAACAGAGACTGGCATTATTGCTAAACAAAACATCCTGGTACAGCACAGCTATTCTTCCAGAAGATTTTATAACTGTGTGCAGAAGAGTTTAAAATGAGAGAGTTAATTTTAATTTTAAAGCAAAGCAGCATACCTGATGACATACTCAACATTATACTCTTGCCTGTAAATCTTGGAAAGCTTTCTGTTCTACATTTGTAACCCCCTCAAATTCCACTGTACTCATACAACAACCACTCCATTGCAGAAAAAAAGACCAAGAGTGCACTTCCTTAAATTTTTGTTAAGAATCTTGGCTGAAGTAATGGTTGAGCACACATGTGAAATGACAGAAAATGAGGTACTGCCACATATCACAGAATATAATACAAAGAAGAATTTTCCCAAACAAGCTGCAGTGAAAGTGACACCGAAAACTGCCATACAGTTCATGACGAAATCCTCTTTTATACTACAGTACCTACCAGTTGAGAACTCTGATTTGACTGTACCACCTTAACCTGAGGAGGCTGCACTGTATTTGATACAGAGACTGTGCAAATGTTGTTTGGTTGCCTTATTCCTATTGTCTGCGTCGTGACAACAGAGGAGATGCTTCCCGAGGCAGACTGAGGTATCACTTGAGAGAGCTTGGTCTGTTGGAGAGACTGAGACGGCTGTCCTTGCAAAACCAAATGTTGACTATTCAGTAAGGATTGTCTCAGTGCAGGTAGACTTTTCTAAAAACAGAAGAAAGTTTATGAAATATCAAACTTGGCAGACTGACAAAAAGCATTTTGAAATTTGCTGTAAACATAATTAAAAGAATGCATCTTTATTTCCAATTTTACTAACTGCCTGTTCATGAAACAGAACTAAGATTGAATATATTTTGTAAGAGAAAGTTCAGTTTTTAATAAGCTTTCAATTTGGATTTAGCAACCCTGTAGATTTTCACATGCCCTTGATTTCACTGTAGCAGAAAAATATAACACTCTTCTTCTCAAGACTATCTATAACTTGTAGCTTAAGTCTTGGGAAGGGCAAGAAATAGAAGCAGAAAAGGCAGAACCATGAAACAACCCTATTCCCAGCAAGCTGCATCAATTTACCTCCTAACACAGCTCCAGTACCTAGACCCAGATGATTTCACTCTCGGTGCCCTACAGAAGCAGCTGTTTATTGTACTATTTCTGAAGTAATGTATCATGAGTGGATTAGAAAAGTGTACTTCTGTGAGCTCCATGTTCATACCATTTCAAGGAAAACATACTTCTAAAAGGCTTTACTGTACCTTCATGAGCAAACTTCTTACTTTTTAAGTGGTAGAAGTGTTCCTTTGAAGTGCTCCCCCAGGCAGGTGTAGAATGCAACAGTGTTTAGCCCAAGCTACAGCTCTTTCTAAACTTCTACTATTGATTTAAAAACTTAATGCCTGTTGCCCAGAAAGGACTTCAAAGAAAGGAAATAAATCAAAACTTATCATGATGCTGGAAGTAACTGCAGTGAAAGCCACCAACAAGAGTTAATGATAACTTGAAAAAACAGGAGCAGAAGTTCTGAAGAAAAGTTGCAGGGAGAGAAGAGAAAGAAAATCTGCCCTAAACAGAGAAGTTTTGAACTAGACCAAAAATACTTTTGTTTGTAGTTTTGTTGGGACTTAAATATCCTTTTTATGTTTGTACATAATCCTGCATATGGAAGTTATTGTAGCTAATTTACAGAACCAATTAGAAGTTAAATTTACCCCCACATTTACTAACTTAGGACCCCACAATAAATCTATTTAGTATCACATCAGAAATTCTACTGCTGATTAGTTCCAGACTAGAAGCAGAATCATCTAATCAACACTTTATCCAGTTCAGTTTTTCATAATCATTGTTACACGTGGATCAAAAGTTATCAACGACCCAAATATAGATTAGGAAAACGGAAACAGCTTGTTAAATTACTTGAAGCATTCTGTAAAAATAACTTGGGAATCTTTAAAATGTGAATGTTTTTCTTTTTGACAAAAAATTACCTACTACCATAGAAAAGTGTATTTATTCTAAAAGTAAAGGATCACTACAGAATAGCCAAAGGATTTCCAAACTAGGGAGTAACTGCCTTTTTTTTTTTTTTAATCTAATTACTGCCAATGTTCTAGACCAGGGCTACTCCAGCTGTGAACTCCAGATCAGATCTGGATGATGAACACATGTTTGTAAAACTCAGTCAAGGTCCCAGATACACGAGGTCTCCCTCCTGTGGGCACTCACTGTTTCTCACCACTGTCCCAGGCTGTTGGAGCAGCACCTGCCTGGCCTGACACAGGTGGAGCCTGCACAGGACTTCCAGCCAGGAAGGCCTTGGCAGAAATGGGCAGCATTTACAAGTCCTGCTCTGGACCAGTGATGATAACACTATTTAAAAAGGATATTCTAAGACTTAACATAATGAAATGTTGCACTGAAATAAATTTATCCAAACAATGTCCACATTACCTTAAGGAAAGGTACGAGATATGGCTGAGGAGATGATTTGAGTTCTGTCTGAAGGCGGCCTGTAAATTCTTCTGGATCAATCTTTGCATCCTTCAGGGTGAAGAAAACAAAAGCATCAACATCTCAGTTCAGTTGTTTGGTTGGTTCTTTCCCAGCTACTACATACACATATCTCTCTAGGTAAATAAGCTGCCATATCAAAAACTTTCAGAGCTACGTCCCTTAATTCCTCTCTAAGATCCTTCTGCCATGCACTAATTCAAACATGTAACATGCCACTCAAAATTCAGAAAATTCCCTTGGGGATGTACAATTTAAGACAAAATGAGGCCCCAGAAACACTCAATTCTCTTTTGGGATTCCACTCCTTTGCTAACATTCACACAGTGATTTCTCTTTTTTTTTTCTAAATGAAAAGAAAACAACAGTAACAGGTTTTTGACATAATCTTACAAATATAAAATTTATCAGCCTTTGTAACAATTCCAAAACTAATTCTGATGGTACAATTTAACTTGCACAATCCATATATATAAAACTATATATGTAAAGCATGGCCATACATAAAAAGCATGCTTATAAGTAAATATAAAATCTTCTCCTCTATGAATTTGTATGTATACTAACAAAATACACACTTATAAATGTATCAAATACATAATCATTTATTTAGTAGTAATTCAAGAGAATTCTAACTTGGGTGCATTTTATGATACTTCTAAAGTATCATTAGTTACAAATTCATGTTGTAATAAAAAGATTAATTAGCCTTCCTGATTGATACAGAACAAGAGAAAAGCCAAACCAAAACAAGCTTCAATAAATATATTTATTATATATGTATTGGTACTTTGTTTAAAATACTGTAAATAATTACCTTTACTTATTTACTCTTTTCAAGTTAGTAAAAGTTAAAACAAGTTTTCACTGGAATCATTGGATATGACTGTTGAATGTCTCACACTTGAGAAGTCTTAGGCTTGTCTAAAATACAGAGATTTCTCTGGCAACAAATTCAAAGAAATGTATAGCAACTACTTTTAAATCCAAGTTTTTCATAGCCTTTATTACACTTCTTTTAAGAAGCTTGACTCTTTTCCCAGCTCCACAGTAACCTCTGTCTGCAGCTCATTTATACAATTCCCTGCAGCATCTGTTGCACTGGGGACTGCAGCAAGTCCAGCCTTGTTCTGGCCCTGAGGACTCCAACACAGCTTTGCCTCTGGGAAATGCAACTAAGGCTCCATGCAGGGACATCTGTCTGCAGAACAGCTGAAAATCAGTAGCTCAGGAAAACACTTTTCCTTCAGTCCTAGAAACTCTAAACCGTGTTGTGAAGGGACTGTATCTACAGTTCTGGGCTTCAAAAATAAGAGCTTCTTGTTTCAGAGAAGACCAGGGTTTGGAGGAAAAAAACCCTTAACAAATCCTCAAGGAAAAATCCCATATTTTACTAACAAAACAACCAAAATATTACTGATCAAAACAAGAGTGGCTTTGATAACTGCCTACTAAATACTTTGCTGCATTTCCCCTTTCAAAAACCAAGAGAAAGTCTGCCTTTAACAGAATTTTTAACATATATAATGTAGAGAATATTGGATTTTGATGAAGCCCAACCCGTTTCATTACAGCCAAAAGATTTGTTAAAATCAAAGCAATAGTTTTCAGCATGCATAAATAAGAAGTTTAATAGATAACTGACAAAATAAAAGGTAACTAAATATTTACCAACAAATCTTGAACCAGAGCTTTCACATTGCGGGACGTTTCTGGAGATGGTGAATTATGAGAAGCAAGTTTTATAAGGGTAGCTAAAAAGTTTTTACATTTTTTCACATTCTCTTGCATTTCCTGCAAAAGCCAAAGAAAACGACTATCAGCTCCATGATATTTTTCCATCACAATCAATGCATGCTCTGACCACTCCAAATAAGGAAAAGGAAGAAATTTTTCTAACTCAGACAGACCACATATGAAATACGTTTTGCTATTACTGCTTGTTACCTGAGACTTTCTTATCTTCTTTAGGTAACTGAACATTGTAGCTTGTAAATAACAACAAAAAAAATCGATGAAAGAAGTATCTTTTATATTTTACAGTCTGCTTTGGTACAAATAAATATGAGAAGTAACACAACAATTTGCTGGAGATGCATTCCCCATTGAGATGCCCAATACACAATGTACAAATGTTCCCCAAGCTATCTTAATTTGTTAAATTATTGATCCAGTATGTTTTTGTTCAAAGCAGCTACAGCAGTAAAATCAAATTAGAAATAAGTCTTCAAACATCATCATATCTAATCTTCTTTTCATTAGTAGTAAAACAAGCTGTTATTTTTATATGGAGTAATTCCTCCAAGAAACAGAAACCTCACACTTCAGTGTAACCACAGTTCTGAGGCCCAGCAACAGGATGATCATGAAGTGCACAGACTGAAGGCCTGACTGCTCTAGCTACAGGAACACAATAGTTCTTTCACTAGTGCCACATACATGGCAGGATGGGGAAAGCTGACCACAAGTGTTCTTCCTCCCCCTCAGAATTTGTGTCCCATTTAGGGGAAACCAGGGGAAGGGTTTTCCTGTTTGTCAAGTATTTGTTCCAGCAGGAGATACATGCCTGCATGAAGAAAAAGCTCTTCCTGCTTCTGAACACACAGGAGGAGCTGCTAAAGCACTAAGAAAACAACGTTTCCTGTATTTTCACACTTGCCTGCGACACAACGGTGGTTCCAGGCACAGGAGAGCTGGGGATGACCAGGGGCTGTGCTGGTACCTGCGCTGCCGTGTGCGGGGGCAGCGGCAGCCGGGGCTGCCCCTGGGGCTGCGCTGAGCCCTGGCTCTGTCCACCACTGAGCACCGCAGGCTGCTGAGAAGCTGAAGTTCCAGTTGCTACTGTTGTCTTAAACAAATTTTGAGCACTCGTCGTGGCTACTGATACCTATTAATATTTTATATTGAAAGAAAATTATTTTTCGCTTTCAAAAAAACATGTAGATGATAAAATCATGGAACAGTTTGGGTTGGAAAGAAACTTAAAGCTCATCCAGTTCCACTGTCCTGGGCTGCTCCAAGCCCCAATGTCCAACCTGGCCTTGGACACGTCCAGGGATCCAGGGTGTCCTGGGGTGACTTTTTGATGCTTGTATCTCCAATGATCTGTTCTGTTTATGCTGTATATTAATTTCTACACCTTTAAGACTGGTTCTGAGAGCAAAGGCGGGGGAAAGAAGCAGCACGCAGTTTGTTTGCAGGAACTGCACTCACTGCTCCACATTCTGCTCCTGGACTGTGCTGTCTGCAGCACGGACAGACAGCGGGACAGAGATCTCCTGTGCTCTTCGTTAGTTTAGCTAGCTGAGGCAGAGAAGTTCCCTGGACTGGTTTTTTTCCTTTTCTTGGGAGTGTTTAAACCTGCTCTGGACTGAAAACCCAGAAGAGCACCGGGAGCTCACACCTGCGGCCCACTGGGGCCCAGGACAGTATTTTCCAGCACCGGAGGGACTAATAAGAAACTGGGCGAGCTGAGCTACAACCCACAGCAAGGACTTGCTCAATTTGCCATCTCTCTTCAGAATGGCAAAAGGTTTTATTGTTTCATATTATTCATTCTTCATGCTTGTGGGCACTTTGTTTGTTAAATAAATAGATTTTCCCACTTTTCTCTAAGGAGATTTCCTCCCAGACCAGCTGGGGGAGGGACTGTTTGGGTTTGCTTTCCAGAGGGATCCCATTTGGGGGTTTCCTCCCAAATGTCCCCTAAATCAGGACACAGGGGCAGCCACAGTTTCTCTGGGCACCCTGTGCCAGGGCCTCCTCACCCTCCCAGGGAAGAATTTCCTCCATGTATCAGCTCTAAATCTGCCCTCCCTGTCCTGCCAGCATAGCCCTGCCCAGAGCCCAGCCCAGGCACTGACCGTGGTGTGTGTGAGCACAGCCCTGCCCAGAGCCCAGCCCAGGTGCTGTCCCCAGGTGCTGTCCCCAGCACTGACCGTGGTGTGTGTGAGCACAGCCCTGCCCAGAGCCCAGCCCAGGTGCCGTCCCCAGCACTGACCGTGGTGTGTGTGAGCACAGCCCTGCCCAGAGCCCAGCCCAGGTGCTGTCCCCAGGTGCTGTCCCCAGCACTGACCGTGGTGTGTGTGAGCACAGCCCCTGCTGGCAGCGTGGCCGTGGCGCTGGTGGCCGCCGTGGATGGCACCACCTTGGCTGGCACGGGGAGCCCCAGGCGGACGCTGGACGTGGCCACCGACGTTGGCTGCTGGCAAAGGAAAAAAACGAGCATTTTAATTTTTTTCCTCCTTAGTAACTTGATCTCCAAGGCTTTTTAATAATAGTGATGACAAGAATAATCATTATTAATACTAAAAAAAAAAAAAATCAAACCTAGTAATGTGCTTTTAAATATACACTCACAAATACTGGAAAAATTAGCTTTCTCATGTTCAATGACAGGTTTGCAGTATTTCTGCTAAAAGCTATTACTCGTACAGCTATATGAAAAAGATTAGAAGAAACAAATGTGACCTGCAAAAAAATTGATGTTACATTGATGCATTAATTCAGTTGTAATATTTACGTGTCAGTATTCATCAATATTTGAGTTTATCATTGCCAGTAACACATACTGGTCCTCTTGGTATTTATGGGCCTGTTCTAGTGCTTTATCTTTATGAAAATTAATACTGACAGAAAATTTAGAAAGCAGAAAAATATTCTTAAAATAATTTCAGGCTGAATCATATAGAAATTACTTGCAGAGAAATGGAATCTAAGCATTGGGACAACCTCTGTCATAGGACACAGGCTCTGTACCCAGAGAGCAACTGCAATGTAAAGTGCAGACAAAGGAAAATGACTGACCTACAGCCTTTCAGTCAGTAGTACATTCTATAGCTCAGGAAAATATAACAAACATATTACTTATTTTGTGATTTATGTACAAGTCTTTCATTGCAAGACTGAAATCTCTTGCCATCTTACAAAAGGACAAGATTTAGGAATTAAAAAATGGCTCCAGAGAAGTTATTTAATTCAGCAGGAATGTAAATACCATCATAAACGAAAGGCATCTCACAATATGGCAATTACGACAAAATGAGAACCACACATTACTAAAAATGGAGGCCACACTGGTGTCTTATAACCTTCATTTATTAAGATTTGCATTCACACACTTGAAAAAGACAAATTTTCTAAGTGGACAGAGTAATAAATCATGGCTGATATTGTTTCTCACAAGATAAAACTAGTTTTCTTTGATTTAAATTTTAATTCGTATGTCCCTAAAATTCATATTTTATAAAGAACTGCTTATTTTAGATTCCTACATTGTCTATTAAACCTACATAAAATACTTCTCCAAAGAACATCTAGTGTACTCTAAAATATCTCCAAAAGGAACAGAAGCCCAGGCAGGCATTCAAAGCCCCAAGCATTCCTTACAAACCAGTCCAGCAACATCATCTACTGGATATCAATCTTCTGTACTTGGGGAAAAAAAGGAGGAAAGAAAACAAATCAAATCAATCTACCTGACAGCTGAACAAACCCCTTTTTTTGTTTGTATAGCTTTCAAGATTTTTAAAATCTTGACTAGGGATGCCTTCCATCCTGAGATAGCCTAGAGACAATAAACAGAATCTTCACGAAGAGGCAGAATTGTCTGGGTTTTTTGAGAGAGAAGGACCATAGAAGCCTTTTCTGTTTTAAACACCCTACACCTCTTTCCTTCATTATAAAAATTACTAAGTATTTTAAAGTACTGGTTGAATGAAATTGTATCTACCTGATGAATGCTGCATTTAAAATATAAATATTGTGTATCTTGTTCACTTGCTTATAATCGGTTCCTAAGAACACAGGATGCCTGTGGCATCTGCCTCCTTATCAGTCTGGCCTTCCAGAAGTGAGGATTTAGGAAACAAGCAGATAACCAGGGGCACTTCTGGCAGCTACTTGCTTCCAGGCAAGACCTGAAGCCAGAAATCCACAAATCCAGGGTGAGACTGCGAGCTAGAGGATTTTTCTCAGCTAATAAATCCCCATTATTCATCACAGGAACATACTTGAAAAAAAAAAACTGCACAGAATTAAAATATAAATTTTCACTGTAATATCCAACTAATAACACCCAACTAAGAATGTATTTCAATATGCCAGACTTCAGCAGCAAACTGTGAAACTTGAAGACTAAATTCACCCTTGGTTTTAAAAATCAATAGCGACAAAAGCCTTTGATAGAAAATGGCAGTAAAATCTACTAATGTGCTGGATATGAAGAAATCCCTCACCACCAGAGAACTGCAAACAAAGTAATGGAATGGTTTACTAACGTGGTTCCAAAACTCAGAAGGGTTAGAAAGGTAAGGATGAAATGAGGGGATGAGAAACATAACAAGGAACTAGCCTGGAGAAATTCTTAAATATCATGGAAATGATCTTCAAGTGACAGCTACAAGTTGCCAGAAGACACTCGAAGGATTCCCAACATGAACGCTTTGAGAACTGATAAAAAATTATTTAGAAAGAAAAAGCTGTTGTTTTCTATGGAAGGAATCTTGTAAACAGATCTCACGAGAAATACGTCAAAAAGAAAACAAAAATTATCAACGTTATTTCAACAAAAAATCATAACGCAATGCGCCAAGTTCCTACTGGAAGAATCTAAAGGAATTTATGATGTTCCTTAAGGAAAAGCTGCTGAGGTTTGGCAGGATGCTATTAAATTCTGAAATTACCAGAAGAGTTAGAAAGAAGTACATTTTCAAATGTTAACTATTATTTTTTATCAGATACCTCAGATGTTTTTACATTCCCCAAATACACGGAAGTAACACTGAAGAGCCTTTTGCCCTGTACTCAGACATTCACAGGCAGGAAACCAGAGCACGAATGGGCACAGTCAATAATCTGCTACTGATGCCCACGGGGACACTGCAGGATGCATGTGCACACAGAGCTGAGCTGCCTCTGCCCACACAGCTCAGAAATGGGGAGCACAGCACAGTGCTACAGAGGAAAGGAGAATTTCAGGAGGGACAGCCTGGGAGGGGGGTGCCCAAGGTTTGTTCTGCCTGCCCAAGTCACCCAGGTAACACAAGTGACTCCGATTTCAGGTTGCAACAAGTCACTTCCACTCAAGCAGTCAGAGCACATTGGAATTGTTCACAGTGCAGAAATACTCTGTGTCCTGTAAATTCACTCATTAAACATCTCTACTTTCCTTCTCCCCAGAGCTCTGGGCACATGAACAGGGAGGCAAAGCTTGGGAGAGAACCCATTCTACCTGCTGTGCAGAAACAAGCTGTCTCTGTACATCAAGGAATACACAAGGCTGCATTTGAAAAAGCAAGTCACTTGAATATGGAGAAAACAGTCAAAATAGCCAAAAATTATTTGTCACCGCCGAGGCAGGACTGTACCAATTTTAGAGATTGCATTGCACATTCACAGCTTTATCAAATGAAGTCAAACTGCAAGAGGGTTAGTATGCAAATCCTTGGGAGCAGGTTTGGGATGCATTTGTATTTTGTACTGTAGAACCACCTACTGACCAACACTCCAGGTACCAGCAGCACAGGCTCTGCACTAGAGCTCACTTTTGACAAGTTCCATACATTTTTCATGATTATTCCTGTCAATAAACTTGGCCACTATCAATCAAAAAGAAGAAAATATCATTTTGAACAAACACTAACACAAAAGCCAAGTTTTTTACAACACAGATTGTGACACCTCTTTACATTTTCCAATACATGGTTCACTAAGTGTTATGCAAAACTCAATTTTCATAAGATCTTTAAGTTAAGATTTAGATTTGCAAAATCTGAAACGAAATTCAATTTTATTTCTAATCATTAATCTAGAAGACTTCTTATAAACTCAACAGACCATGCTAAAATGCCACCTGAGATGCCTTAAACAATCAACAGCAGTGTTTAACAAAGAGAAGACTGAAGTGGGATCACAGACACTGCCAGAAACACAAACCAAAGGTCAAATCTGGGAGCTCACCTGCACTGGGCTGGCATGGCCAGGTTCTGGAGGTGGGGTGCCTTTGTGAGAAGCTGCCAGAAGCTTCCCCTGTGCCCGGCAGAGCCAATTCCAGCCGGCTCCAGGACGGAGCCGCCCTGGGGAACATTGAGGGAAGGGCAGGAAATCCCCGTGAACTGCAGCCGGGGGAGAGCAGTGAGGAGATGGGAGAGCAGCAGCTCTGCAAAGGCCCAGGGCAGGGCAGGAGGGGCAGCAGCTGCTCCAGGGGCTGCAGCTGAGCTCCCCCAAGGCCGGGGCAGCCCCGGGAGAGGCAGCCGTGCCCCCGCAGCCCTCGGGGCCGGGATGGCTCAGAGATCCCCCCGCAGCCCCCAGGGCCCCACACGGAGCAGGGGGGCCTGGAGGAGCCTCTGAGCCGGGAACTCCACGCTGGAGCAGCTCCTGCCAGGACCTGGGGCCCCGGGGAGAGGAGCCCGGGCTGGAGCAGGTTTGCTGCCAGGACCTGTGAGCCCCCAGGGGAGCCGGGCTGGAGCAGCTCCTGAAGGACTGACTGCACCATGGAAAGGACCAGGCTGGAGCAGCTCCTGAAGGACTCACTGCACCATGGAAAGGACCAGGCTGGAGCAGCTCCTGAAGGACTCACTGCACCATGGAAAGGACCAGGCTGGAGCAGCTCCTGAAGGACTCACTGCACCATGGAAAGGACCAGGCTGGAGCAGCTCCTGAAGGACTCACTGCACCATGGAAAGGACCAGGCTGGAGCAGCTCCTGAAGGACTCACTGCACCATGGAAAGGACCAGGCTGGAGCAGCTCCTGAAGGACTCACTGCACCATGGAAAGGACCAGGCTGGAGCAGCTCCTGAAGGACTCACTGCACCATGGAAAGGACCAGGCTGGAGCAGCTCCTGAAGGACTGCAGCCTGTGGAAGCTCTCAGGCTGGAGAAGCTCCTGGAGCTCACTGTCTCCTGTGGGAGGGACCCCACACTGGAGCACAGGAAGAGTGTGAGGAGCCCTTCCCCTGAGGAGGAAGGAGCAGCAGAGACAACCTGGGACGAGCTGAGCACAGCCCCCATTCCCTGCCCCCTGCACCACTTGGGGGAGAGGTGGAGAAAGCTGGGAATGAAGTTAAACCCAGGAAGAAAGGAGGGGGGAGGAGAAGATGTTTTAAGATTTAATTTTTATTTCTCATTATTCAATTCTATATTTGATTGGTAATGAATTAAGTTCCCCCAGTCAAGCCTGTTTTGCTGTGTCAGTAACTGATGAAGGATCTCTATCCTGACTCATGAGTCTTTCCTTATATTTTCTCTCCTCATCCAGCTGAGGACAGGGATGGAGAGGCTCTGGTGGGCACCTGGTGTCCAGGCAGAGTGAACTACCACATAATTTTTCAGTAACTACCACATACAACCTTTCCCCCAGGCGTGGCTGTAGCCCAAACTACAATTAATCCATCATAACACTCCCCATTAGCAAACTCTGCTTCCTGACACAAACTTCTGAAGAGTTCATGGAGAAACTTCACACATTGATGACTGCCTCTCAATTCCTCTGGTGACAGCTCACATGAACAGGCACTTTAATGTCACATGCAGAGAAACTTTTTATCAGAGACTTGATTTTTTTTTCAGCCCAGTAAAAATACAGAGAAACTGACCCAAAGGATTATCCCTTTAAAAGCCTGATATTCACACAATTACAGAAAATTACTGGAAACAGAATCTCTGACAGGTCAGACAGCAGTGAGAGCCTTCAGTGCCACCACAGTGTCACCAAGTGGAGCACCAGAAGCCGAGGCAGGGAGATGCTGCTCCGTTCCTCATGTGCACAGTGGCCCTTTGGGGACAACAGGGCAGGAAGACACAGCACTGGGAACAATTACACAGGACAAGCTCAGGACTTTGGGACCACAAGAGAAAACCTTCAGAAACCAGGGTCAAAACCCCAGCTGCTGAAGCAAATACTTATTGAAGTGCTTTCTCATGCTCTGGTGAAGTGGCTGGTCCTCCTGCAATCACTAGGTTTCACCTAAAATATCTGGTGAACAAAAACCAGCTGAATTTTGTCACTTCAGCTGGATTCTACTCCTGCCCCCAGTGCTTAGTGCTGCCTGCAAATACAGATAATCCACTGTAATCAATACTCTTATGCAATGTATTTATGAGTCCCCAACTTGCAACGTGGAGTTTGTGACCAGGAGTGGCCATGGCTGCAACTGAAGGCAATGAAGTCAAACTGAACACAATAAATTAACCAGCATTTTTCATTTTGTATTTAAAATAGAGACAATTAGGCTCCATTTCCTACTTACAAAAGGAGGTTAGTAATCCCCTTAACTCCCATTGTTGAGAAAGTTGTTATAGGGATAAGCTTCACAAAAAAACCTGCTTGGTTATTAATTCCCACTGCAGAGGGAGGCAGCAAGTAAGCCTGAAGCAACCCACTGAACAGTGGAGGAAAAAAAATTATATAAATTATCATTAATCAGGACTGACCAGCCTACACACTGGAGAAATTAAAAATAACAGTAGTATGTGGTCAAGCAGCATAATGCATGTGCACATGGGAGCCACTGTGGCAGTGCTCAGGAACCTCCTTTACAGCACTTCCTAATCTTTGCATGTTTAAATTTACAGCCTTACAACATTTGAGTGTTTTCTAAGTTTTAAAGCTGAGTTAATGCTACAAAAATGTAAACAGTACCACTTGTAAGTACTGAAAACCTCCTGTCTGCTTACACAGAAAATAATCACTCATCGTAAAGGAAAAGAAGGAAAAAAGTTTTGTGGTTAAAGCACAGTAAAGGCCACACAATTTATTCTCTCTGACCTCCCAGCCCACCTGCCCTACTACCACAAATGTATTATTCAGAGCACTGCCAAGAAACCAAAACTCCATCTATACAAAAGAAACAGAATGGAGTAGCTTATCTGATGATAATGGCAGGGCACCTTAGCAACAACAAATATTCATCTGTTTGCTTAAAATTTCTGCAAAGAGTAAAACAAGCATTTGTCAGAAAACCAGAAAGAAAAACAAGAGTCAGTAATAATAAATGAATGAGAAAAATTACCGAAGGTGCCATAAAAATATAAACAATGCTGAAAACCCAGGCATAAATGTATGAGCAGACCAATCTCAGATTGGAACAGCAGCTTGGGAGCCATGAGCCAAGCTCACACTGCCCTCAGCATCAAGTGAAGGCACAGCCTGAGCTCTCGCTGCTGCTCAGAGCAAACACACAGCCACAGCCAGGGCAGGGGATGCAGGACTTGACACATCCTCAAAAAAGTTTTTTTTTCTTTCATTTAGAAACAGATGACAAAGTGAAACTTAACAGAAAGTGAGTATCAAAACACAGAAAACACTAAAGTTCATGATATAAACTTCAAATTCCACAGAGTAGAAGTTCGAAAATTGCCTAAAGCAAGGGGAAAAAAAGCTAGAAAAAAACCTGTCATTTTCTAAAAAAAAATATATATATATATTTCAGACTGTTTAGACTACGAAAACAAAACACTAAACCATCAAAGTTCACACATAAGTGCCTTTTCTGATCACTAAAAAGATACAAAAAAACTCAATAATGGAAAACACATTTTGAAGCAAACTTGAAAACAAAAACATTCATAAACTCTGAAGCCAAATCCATTTTCAGCAGCAGTCCCATGAAAACTCCAATATACACTTTTTCACCTGCTTTGAAGTTCCAACAACAGATATTCCAAAATAAAATACTGCAGGCCAGGCTAACATTGGTCTTTCCTGTATGATATTCACTTTATACTCCTAGTTTACAGCAGCACTTCAATTTTGTAACTAACATAACATAATTGCAACTAAAAATAATCTGAAATAAGCAACTTTTTTGCTATTTGATTATGAATGTAAGCCCACCTGGGTATTAAGATACTGCAAACCAGTGAAAAAACACATCAAAGGCATGCAAAGCCATTAAGTGTACACATGAAAACTACACATAAACAGAAGAAACACAGCAAAGGAAAACTAGATGGCAGCACCTCCCTATTTTTCACAATTTCACAAGTCTAAGATTCAAAACAAGATATGGAGGCAAAAATTTAATGCAATCTAATAACCAGTTTAAGAAGACTTGTGAATTTATTTATTATCTCTGAAGAATACAGTAGTGCAAGCAAACCCACACTGTTTGAGCTGCTCATAATACAAGAATCCAGAGCAGAATTCTTCTAAGATCAAATTAAGTTCCAACAAATTATAGCTTGTTTCCTAAAAATCCTGTACCTTAATTAATATTCTAAAGCTGATTAAATTTTGGCAACATTACAAGTTCATTAATATTCAGCTAAAATTAATGTCAACCAAAAAGTAAAAGGAAACTAAAATCACAAAGAGAAAACAGTTAAATTAAAATCATGCACAGCTAAGTCAAAAACATCCAAATCATGTTTTTCAAAAGAAGCACATTATCACTGTCACAGTACAACAAACTTGTACTTTTTAATGCATCCAAAGATTATTAAATTACTCAGGAAAGACCAAGTATTTCCCTGCAAACCCTGAGATACCAATTAAAAAACAAAACAAGCCTCTTGTAGCTGCACTGATGTGAAAAATACTTTTAATATACCTGAGTATTTTGCAACTTTTTTCAAAACAGAACTCCAGAGAAAAACTGCAGCTAGGAGTGGTTAATATCACAGAATTGTAGATTCATTTAGGTTGGAAAAGGTCTCAAAGGTCAGTAAGACCAACCATTAAGATCCCCATCACAATCCTACACAATCTTATAATCTGAACTAAATTAAAACTGTTATTTGGTACATCATGTTTTTCTAGAATATTTTAAAGATGCCAGAAAGACTGTAAATGGAAAAGTTCATTAAAATATCAAATACATCTTTCTGTTACGGGTACTTGTCTCCGTCACTGCTCTGTACTGCTGTTCCTTTCAGGTCCTGGCTCTCTGGCCTGGCTGTGTTCCACTGCTCCTCTGTGGTGCTGCAGGACTGTCCATCCTCTGGGACACGTGTCCAGCTCGGCCTTAAACTGAGCCCAGCTGAGCCCCTCCCTACAGGCTACGTGCTCATCCCTATTCCCAGGTTTCCAGAACCCCACTAAGAATGGAAACCAGCAGACTTTATTCATGCTTTACACAGCAGCAATTAAGAGGAGCATAACTAAATGTCTAATCAAAGATTACCCCACCTAAGAGTCAAGAAGAACCCAAGTCTTCCTTTCAAAATGGATTTGCCTCTCTTCTCCCAAGAATCTAACACAAAAGTGTACCCAAAGTTCTGCCTCTACTCTGGAAAGCTGCTGAAAACAAGACAAAGATACTATAAACCACAGAAGTCAAACAACTTGAACAGCAAATCCAAGCAACCAAGGAATAAGAAACATCAGATTTAAGTCTGCTGTGCAACTCATCATGTGCCTTGACTGCCCAGCTGAAGCATTCATCATGGAAGGACTGGAATTCACTGCACACCCACAGGACACAGCAATGCAGATCCACAGGAAATTATGGATCTCAGTCTTTCTGAACTCTTGTGTTTGGCACTGCAATCCAAATCCACCCTTTTTTGAACTTGGGATGGGAAGAGGGACGGCTCTATCAATTCCCTGCAAGGGTAAATACTACTGCATACAGAGATTTAACTTCTGAACCTTCAACAACAGAACATGTAAGGGTAGAGCCAGTGTCTTTAAGGAAAGCCTTTACTTAAGCCCTTACACAGATTCCTCAGGGCAAACAGTTACACTTTCCTTATCCCAGCAGCTTCCACTGTTCCCAGAGAAAGGTGGCTCCTTCCTCACACACTGTCCTGGAGAACAGCCCAGCTGCTGAAGCCAGAGGAATTTTCAAGGAAACCCTGGCTCATTGTCCTCCAAAATACCTGCGAGTAAATGACCATCCTGGGTATGACAAGCAAAGTCTTGCTGTAGTGCCCAGGCTGCAGAAGTGGTTTAGAATCTGAACAACTCCCTAAGTCGATCTCATCTCAGAACATTTAAAACATTGCCTTATTTTTCCTTCCTTTTTTGAGAGTGGAGAAATTACACAGTTGTCAAGGGGAGAGAACCAAAGAGCCTTCAAATTTAGATAACACTTGGTAGTTTTTCAGACACTCCTTCTAGTTTTTAAAAAAAGTAAGTACAAATCCTTTTTTATGTTCTCCAGTTAGCACTTTCTACACTTCTTAATAAGTTGCCAAAAGTAACTGCCAGCTTTTGCAATTTCTTCGGCATGTTATTTAATATCCTGTATTTTACATCTCTCTGTACGGCTCACAATACACCTTCTCATCACAATAATTATTTAAAGTGTATAAACAAATAAACACTGAAAACAATCACTTAGCTGAGTAACTTGTGACACTTGACACAGGCTAAAAATTAGGACAATCTGCAGAACAGAACCATAATACCCATCAAGTATGAAAGCCATGACTTTTTCTGATACATTCTTCATAAGATCATATCTTCATAAGATATTATTTCCTAGAATCCTTAAGGCAGACTGCAAATTTCCACCTTTGTTGACTTTCTACATAGGTAAAAGAAGGGTAAAACCCAGTGACTAAAATACAATGCTAAGCTCTACAAATTTAAAGCACTCTGCATTTTAATCCAAATAAAGCTATCTTAAAATAACTGAATAAAGATACGGTAATTAAGTTGAGCTCTGCACAGTAAAATAGCAACCATCCCACTAATATCAGAAAAAAAGGTTAAAACTCCATAGCCTGCCACGCTCATCCATCTCACAAAACACTTGGCAGGATTCAGGCAATTAATGTTTATATTCTGTCTGTCTTGAGCTAATGGCACCAGAATTTTCCTGTGTTTCAGTCACAGTTGACACCATGACTCTTTTATATTCTTATTCTGTATAGATAAAAACCTAAGACACTATTTTTGATTAATTTTAAACTTTTTCTGGAAATTTTAATTCACTGAATTCAGATTTCTGACCACCAGAAAGAGATCCTGAAAGAAAACAGCTCCATTAAAAACTCCCTGAAAAAACTATTTATCAGTACACACAATTTCCTTTATTTTAGAACTTGATCCCTGACTTGACCAATTATACTGACTACTCAAACAAATAACTGACCTTTCTGAAACCTTAACATAATATTTACCATTGAACATTTCACCTGGAAAACCAATGAACAGTTTCTGGTTATAAACCATCCACCTAATCAAATAAAAGTCTCGTGTCTAGTTCTGATTAGATAAACCTTTAGAATTTATATCTTTACAATCTTGTTTTAAAAGGCTGTCAACCACAATTTCTAAATAACATTCTAAGGTCAAATGTATCAAACATATGAAATGCATGTCACAATGAAAGAAGTCTCT
This sequence comes from Sinosuthora webbiana, assembly GCA_013397395.1. NCBI lineage: Eukaryota > Metazoa > Chordata > Aves > Passeriformes > Sylviidae > Sinosuthora > Sinosuthora webbiana. The sequence goes on from VXBN01003881.1 coordinate 882,633, forward strand.
GAAGATCTAATGCAGAGTCAGGAAAGTTCAGTAAATTTCCCAAGGGCAATATTCACTATTTCTTAACCCTGTTAATTACAACAAATACAGAAATGATGCAGTACAGTTTGGGGAGATCCCACTAAGATTTTCAAAGGAGATGACTCCTGATAAGCTACAATATCGAGATTCTAATCCCCCTACACTAAAATAATCAAACTTTCCCATCTTGCAAGATATTGATCATTCCTAAGGCCTTGCTGGCCTCCTCTATTCCAGGTGAGTTAGCACTAGGCAGTGTGAAGGATCCTCTACAGTGCACTGGGGTATTCACCTGGGCAGAACCCTGTACAAAAACAAACAACTTTCTAATACCTGAACCCCTCCAGATTTCAGCTGACTCTACAAACACCTGAACATGCAGTATTCCTGACAGGTGTATTTTTATATAAATCCATCAGGTAGGATTATACTTCTCCTGCAACATTAACTGCTTCATAGAAGTAGAGAACAGCTGCCTCACATCAACATGATCTCCATTTGCTGTGCACACATCTTAAGGCTGACTTTAGGATCCAAACCCCAGACTGAACCCAGAGCCAAGCAGAGGACCTACATTTCTGCACACTTCCTTAGGTTCCATGTGCAGTAAAGGTTATTCCTCAGAAGTCTTCAAATTACAAACAGTTTGTTAATACCTGTTATGAATGCTTCTCTGTTGAATTTTAATTCAGCATGCTGGCCACATAAAAATCTAACAGTATGGAAGAAAAATAGCTAAAACTCAGATCCTACTCTTGGTACAGTCCCACCACACACCTGTTTTGCATTTACACTACACACTTGTCTCAGGAGCCCTCTGCTTGTAGTAATTACTAAAGAAGTGACTGCACTTATTTGCAAAGAAAGCCAACAACCAAAGACAGATGTACAAATTCGGGAATTGCAATTCTGTTGTCATCAAACTAGTAAAAAAAACAAAACTGTAAATGAACACAGGCTTATCTCTGTGTTTATTTTTCCTGGAATACATTTCTCCTTGAAGGTTTCTACAAGTCTTATTCTTCCACATAGCACAAATTTAAACATTATAAGGCTGCCTTTTCTGCAAAGAGTTCTTTAATAAATTTTATCCAATACTGCACTTACCTTTTGAGAGCATAAAGTATCTCCAAGTGTTTCCAGGCTTTCATTTACGTCTTTCCTGACACTGAGCTACAGTCTTCCTAGGTACACTCACTTCTAAAACTTACATAATACTTGACTACTCTGTGGTTTATAGACTGCCCCATGTTACTATTTTTAATTCTCCGAATTTATTCCAGCTTCCTTCTCTTCTGAAATGTTTATCATTGTTTTCAGGTTTGAATTAAACTTAAGAATCTTTCAGACTATAAATACAGTGCAATACATAAAGCATATAAAGGGAAAGTAATGAAATTATAAATACTGGGAAATACCTGTTGAACTTATTTCAAGGAACTTCTACAACTAAAAAGTTGTAAAGGCACATTTTTCATCTTTCCACACAGAATTACTTATCTCTTCTGCAAACACAGACCTTAGGCAAAACTACCTTAAACTCTGCCATTATTATGGCACAGCAGCCCTGTGCTATAACATTCAAAGGTGTTTGCCTCCACATTTCAGTAAAATAGTTCAGTCCTTTGGGCCTGAACGGCCCAAAGCTAAATTGCTTCTCTACAGACTTTTAAACCAATGCAGCCTTCAAAAAAAATTTTAAAAAGCCACAAATAAAACAAAAAACAACCCCACAAAAACACAACACCAAAACTAAACCAAAAAAAAAAAAAACCCACAAGACCACCCCCACATTCACCCTAGAAAATACATTAGCTCCAAGTTCAAATCAACACATTCCACTGATGAGTTTGAGACAGGAAAGCATTCTATCCTATCAATCCCTAGAAAAAGAGAAATGTACTCACAACACAGGCAAAACTTTCAGTGCAGACATATCACACGCAGAGGAAAATTAGAAGAATCACATCTTTCTTTTGAATAAAGTAAATTTAAAAAGTTATTTAAGAACTATTGCAAATCCCTGGATAGAATGTGATTTGCTTTCTCTTTTCTAATGTCCAGTGAAATTAGCTATCCTGGGATTCAGCAGGCTGGGATATCACAGTGCTGCTGCTTCAAGAGCAGCAAGGGACACGCACTAAACCAGTGATACACAGCCCAGACTAAGACTGAGCTTTGTAGCCTCCAGTCATCTCAGTCTGAACACAGGCCTAAAAAACTCTAAAGAAGACTTTTTCCTAAAATAAAATAAAAAAAAAACATCCTAGGCCTCATAAAATAAACTACATTTGAATAAGTATTTCCTGTTTTCACACCAAAGAAAGGGAAGAAAGCACAGTTACAGGAATACGAGGCAATAACGTGTAAGACATAATGCACCCAAGCGAAATCAATGCGGACCTACCTGAGCTGTTGACAGGCGAAAAACGGGGCCAGTTGTGGGCACAGAAAGCCTGGGGGACATGTTGGCAGGACCCTGTCCCTGTGTCTGCACCTGAGCCTGCATCTGAGCCTGTGCCAGGGCCTGCTGGGGCACCATCACCAGCTGTCCTGCGTCCGTGCGCACCAGCACCATCCCTGGCGAGGGCAAGGAACAGTCAGTGCACGGCAAACCACAGCAAGAGCAACACAGCACCTACCTAACCACAGAATGCAGGGCAAAACTCGTGTACAGCACTGCACGCTATTCTCTGCACTGTATCTTTTCTTGATTCTCATGAAACGTGAGATTTTATTTCAAAGAAGAAAAGGAGCCCCCACCAGCAGACCCAATTCAGTTTGGAATTTAAATATGTGCAGTTTAAGCAAAGCGGTGATGAAAAAAGCAGCCACTTGAGTGTTTGGGGACAGGGATTTCTAGCAGTGTAGTCACGGTCAGGAGAACAAAATTAGAAATAAATACTCATTAAAAGTAAACTCTAAGGACAACACAGCTGCTGGGAACACAACTGAGTATGTGCATAGCAGGGACCAGACACTCTTCTGAGTATGCAATGTTTGAGATTTACTTAACACCGAGCACTAACAGATTAATTTATTTGGTACCCACCATCACCACTTGGGGAGGCACTACCTGAGGTTTAAACACCAACAACAAACACTGTCAGGCTCAGAGAACCAACACAACCCCTCAGCACACAATGATACAGTGCAGCAATTTTAGAAAATAGGCAAGTGCTTTCTAACACTTTCTGGAAGTAAATGATAATTTTTTCAGATTATTTTCTTCTAAAACACCTCACAAATAGAGGTCTTCTACACAACAGAGCCATTGCCATCAACCTGTGCCCAAAGTTTTGTAGTCAGCAGGTTGGAAAAGGGGAGACAATGGCTAAGTTGGTCCATGGATCCTGGAGTTTCACACATTCAAGGTCACTGCAAAGCATGTAATGCTCTTCCTATAGTTCACTCAGAACTAAGAAGCAGTTCTTCAGACAGATTATTAAAAAGAATTCCCAAGCTGGTTCCACAATACATTTTAATAATTTAACCTAGATAGGATACAACAGGTCAAATAAACAGAAAAACATCTTCTCTGCAACTACTAGAGAACCAAAAACTAAAAACCTCTGAAGTCACTTTTAGTCTGCTGATAACAGGGTCAGTAGATACTATTTCTACAACTTATCTCTATGTGCAAATTGCTTTATGTTACTTTTTTAACTTTTCAAAGGAAAATGAATAAGGCAAAATCTTTTATCCAATTCTAAAGGTAAAAGCTTTCATCCACTTCTAATCGTTAACTTCCCAGGGAAAAAACCCAACACCTTGCTAAAGGGACACAGTTTGTAACATAGCCTGAGGATAAAAAAATTCAAACACTATTATAACAAATCTCAGAACCCTACAGCAAGAAAGTCTTTCTTTCAGTCTGCCATGGAAAAAGCAAATCCCAATTGTGGGATGAACACGTGAGAGAACTGCAGCACAGGTAAAAGCGCTCACTCACAGAGCTGGGTGCTCCCAGCCAACCTTTCCTGCTACAAACACAAACAGAAGGCAAATTTCTGCCACTATAAAGGAAAGATGCATGGAAATCAAAGTTTAAGGTAACAGGCATACAGAGCTGCAGCAAGGACCACATCCAAAAGCTGTAATAATAGCTGTCTTTCAAAGCCAAGAGTAATTTAAAAATCCAAAAGTTGAAAGAAACTCATTAAAAACTCATCTAAAAGGTAACTTTTAAGGTCCATTAGCCATTTAAGCACCAAGCTGCACAGTTTATATTTGCAGAACATCCTGCAAGCAGATGACATATTTGGTATGTGCCATTCCTGAACCATCTGGACACCCCAATATGCCAACTGGCCAAACGGGTTAGCACTTCTCTGATTATGTTGTGAACCTTATATAAAAATCCTCATAGGATAATGCCTACCACACCTTAAAAAATACATGTTCTACTTGCACTACACAGATTCACAGGTGTGTTCTTAATTTATCTGTCCATTTTCTAAACCCAATTCTGAATAGAGAAAAAACTGAGTGGAAAGGACAAATGAATTACAACATGTGCCACACAGCCTCAATCAAAGTTGCAGACACAGTTACTACTATAAAGTAATAAATGCTCATGTGTTAACATTATATTTAATTCAGTCTGGAGGACTACAAATTCCTGTTACTGAGCAGCCAGTACAAGTTAGAATCCAGTTAAATGATGAGATTAGTCTTACCTTCCTGTCAGCCACATAAAGATGAAATACACAACTTATGAGCATTATCTGCTAAACTAACCTGTTCTCAAGAATTTCTGTTTTATATAAAAGTTTGCTATAGGGGAGTTTCAGATGAATTATAAATGATCCACCAAGTTAAAAACTCAAAAATAGCATTGTATTTTCTGAATAACTCCCGTTTAGAACATACTATCTTCATGCTTATGCAAATTCAATGGCTTTCCAACTATCTTGTAATAAAATCAAACTCGAATTAAAACTTTCTGGTGTATTATTTCCATAACATTTTCTAAATCCTGGATCAGACTGTTTTCAAAGCTCGAGTTTTCCCTCTTCTGTTTGAAAGTAACAGATCAAAGTATTGACACAATGAGCTCCAGAAATTGTGTGCAAAGTTACAATGCACATTATCATCTGCATAGAGTAACCTTCAACAGATTAACGAAGGGAGGCAAAGGCTGAGGGCACACCATCTGAACAGCAACTTATCTGTTTGGAATTAGTTGGGTCTTCATGAAACCACCAAGATTTGTATGTCTGGAGCATCAGACTCAGGAGGATTTTTCATAAACTAGGGCCAAATACACAACTACTAAAAGTCCACTCGGAAGCAAACATCTACACCATCACGGTGCTGCTCTATTTAACTAATAAATATCAAATATTTCAAGAAGTAAGTAGGAAGAACTAAATTATTTCAGACTACATCAATAGGTCTGCATCTCAACATGCTATTGATATTAACAGGAAAAAAAAAAGAACTAGCTTAAATATTAAATCAGCTCCTCATTCAAGAAGACACCCAAGTTTTTGCAACATGAAAATCTAAGTAGGGGATCACAGTACCTTTCAGGTGAAATAATAGGTTAAGAAGAGGGACATGAGGACAAAGGGATGCTCGTTTGGTAGCTAGCAACCTTGCTGAATTTAAATTTTTAGTAAATAAAGTCAAGAAACTTAGAGGTGTACAAAGAGGACATAATTGCTTCAGAACTGGAAATAAAATCTGGTCATGCGAAGACTACCTCACACAACAACATTATCACAATTACTGAAATTATAAATTTTACATGACACACATTTACCACCTGGTTCACAACAAAACACATTCCTTCAAGGAGAAAAACTTTTCAGGACTATCAAGTGTAAAGCAGAAGATAAAGTCCTTTAAAACACATATAAAGTTATTCTTAGCTACCACTCCAGCTTTTTATCCGGCGTCCAAGTACACCCTCACAGGGTAACTCACCGTGACTGCCGCTCTCCGCAGGACAAACCCAGTAACTCACCCAACAACAGCTGCAATTACTCCGCATTAGCCGGACCAGTTACACCCTAATTAGCGGCAGCCTGCTCGTCACACGGTGCCCTCAGACAGGTGCCTCTTCTTTGGTTTCCAGCACGCCGTTCAGCGGGGACAGGACAGCTCCGGCGGAGAGGAAAGCCCTCGGCCGGGAGAGGGTTAGAGCGAGCGGCGGTGCCGGGAGCGCCGCGCAGCACTTACCGGGCGGGATGGTGAAGCCGGGGGGCAGCTGGATGGTGGTCTGCGGCGGCGGCCGCACGATCAGCTGCGGGGCCACGATCCGGGGGGCAGCGCCCAGCGCCGGCCGCGGCGACACGGCCTGGGGGGCGGCGGGCAGGGCAGCGCCCGCCTTGGCGGTGACCGCGGGCTTGGGCGCGGCGGGGGCGGCGGG
>VXBN01003881.1:890240-974494 GCA_013397395.1 Sinosuthora webbiana
CGCCCGGGCGGGCGCGACCCCCCAGGGAGAGGGCGGCGATGCCCCTCGAGAAGCCGCGGGCGGCAGTGGGTGCAGGGTGGTGCCGTAGGGGCGGATGCGGAGTGTGGAGCAGCCTCCCTGCCCCGGGGTGTCCGCACGGACCCGGCGCTGCCGTGTCCCGGGGAGGCGGCGGCGGCCGGCGCGTCCCGTCCCGCCCCGCCTCGTCCCGCCGGGAGAAGCGAGCGAACCGCCCCGGCCCCTCGGCGGGGCGTGCAGCGGAGGGAGCTGTCCGTGCCCCAGCTCACGGCTGCCCTGCTCTGCTTTGCAGTTACTGGTGTCCAAAGGCACTGCTCCAGCCAGACCTGCATGGCTGCAGCGATACAATTTCCTAACGGGGACGCTGTTGGCAGAAGATTTGGAAAACAAAATTAAGGCTCTTTGCATCGCCAGAGCAGCTGCCCTGGCGTGCTGTTCCCTCGGCATCCTCGTGGGAAATTTAAGGTAGTTAATTTTGTTGCTACCACTTTTGTTGCCGCACTTCTGTGTGCCCTTTTCCCACCAGCACTTCCTCACGCATTCTGAAACAACTTTTAAGAGGAAGACAGTGGTCCTGAATCATCGGGTTTTTAACTAATGACAGGACAGCCTCTTCGACAGGACCCTCCAAGTAAAAGCATTTTCCCGTATGAATAACACACAAGGGATAACCATGGATTTGTGATCCCGAGAGCAGGCAGCAGCTTGGATTCCGGATCTCTTTCTGCTGGGCTGCAACAGCACGAGTGTCTGCAAACTGGGATGTACTGGAGCTGCTGCTCTGTGGTCTGAAATGCTCAACCACTCCTCATTTTGTGATCTCTCAGGGTTTTCCAAAAACCTGGAAAAGGTGCCTGAGTGAATAAGGACATTAAATTGCTCCATGCACTGATGGGAAGGAGTGGAGGGATGGCTCAGCTCCTCTCTCCATCTGCTCCGTCCTACCGTGTTCCACTCGCTGGAGTCACAAGACCAAACTGCTCCTGGCTGCTCTGTCTCCTCTCCAAGGAGGTCACATTTTTATTCAGGGTAGTTTTTCCTGATTGTCCTTTAGGAGCAAGTTTATGCTGAATCAAAAGAAGCATTTAAATGCATTTTAAAATGCATTAAATGCATGTTACACCAGCTTAATTAGAAAAAGTTTAAATGTCCCCTGAAATTAAACCAGTGCATATTTCTTCAAGAAAGTAGCCAGTGAAAATACTGAAAGTCCAAAGGCGTGGTAGGATGTATGAGCAGGAGATGGTGCAGTGCATGAATGGGCAAGTACAGCAGTGTTTATGAGAAGCAGCATTAAATGTACACAAGAGATCTATACATCAAAAATTTGCTCAGGAAATTAGCATTGCTTTTGTGAAGTGCTACAGCTAAATTAAAATTGGATTTTTAACAAATGTTTCTACCTGGAAGTTTAATTAAAACATAGTAGACATTAAGATTCAATTTGCTATTGTGGAAATATAAAGAATAATTATTTGGGTTGAAAAAAATAGAAATCTATCCCATATTACTTTTTTATGAGTCACAGACTTTATTGATTTTATCAGAGAACATTGCATGCAGTCCTCACTTAGTTGCCCTGCTCCTGAACTTCATTTGCAAGACCATCTCCAGAGTTTTCATAAGAGTATGGAAAGCTAGACATATGATTCTGCAACTAGTCCTGACTATGAAACAAATTTTAGTGTCCATTTTTCTAATACTGTGGTATTCAACTAGGTGTTTCCATAAAAACCACCCTGGAGGAAACTGAATTGCTTTGTAACTTTAGAAGATAAAAGTTACCTTCCCAGCAGAGGGAGAAAATGGCAAGGGTTAAAATTTGAATGTACATTTGTGCATGGGTAATCTGTAAAACATTAATTTGTATTTCTCCCCACTCACTTTTTTTTAATTGAGCCATTTTTTATATATAAACACACAAGGTAAGGAAGTGTAATAGAATGTTATATTTAATAAAACACGATGTATACTGACTCACATTGGACTTCTTCAAGTCAAGAGGTGAAGACATACCTAAGAATGTTTATAAACTTGTTGCTGAAACTGCCTTTGGGCTTGAGCTTTTACATAGGGAAAAATGCTTCTAGTAAAGTACAGAATCTCTGTGAACTTTTGTATTTTTTTCTATTATAAAAATGTTATCCAAATATTTTCACGCATTTCATCACAAAAGGCGTTTCTGAATATATTTGTTGCTCTTTAATTTTTCAGAGTTACATATGTACAAAATACAAAAAAAAAAAGAGAGAAAAATCTAAGAGACCACTGTGATCATCTTATCTGACCTTTTAAGATACAGTCTTTCCTGAATTATTTTATCTGTGAGATAGAGAACGGTCTTTAGAAAAGTTAACTTCCAACCATGGTTTCTAGGTTGCCTCTGAAAGAAAATCCACCACAGAACTTTTTGAGCTGCTTTTCAGTTCTCAGCACTGCTCAGGCCTGTGCCCTGCTTGCAGCCCAGATTTGTCGTAACAACTCAGTACACAGCAAAATCTCCCCGTCGTGTTCAGCTGTGTGGAGTGATAACAGGGCACCTGTTGTCTTCTACAGAAGTGAAAGTGCTTAGAAAGGAGCACTATTTTCTTGTTTGTGTGTCATGGGTTTGTCTCAAATACACACTTCCAGTGTATATATATAATATATAATATTATATATATAATATTCAAATATATAATTTAACCATCTTAAGTTTAAATTTAATATCAAGATGCTACCTATCACTTCAGATACGATTTTGAGATAATTTCTTAAAATTAAGAACTCTTTATCTATGTTATTAAAATTCACTTTGCACTATAAAAACATTCCTTCAGCTGCTCATTTTAAGTATGACAGAAATTATAAACTCCAAAAATTGGAGAGCCCAAAGATGACTAGAGAACTAAGAGCTGTTCTAGGAATAGCATAGGTGAAAGTTTAAAAAGACCTCTAAGATTCCCTCAGCAGTGCCAAGGCCACCACTAAACCATGTCCCCAAGTGCCACATCCACATCTTTTTCCCTCCAGGGATTGGAAGTCTGCCCTGGGCAGCCTGACTGCCCCTTTCCATGAAGAAATGTTCCCCAATATCCAACCTGAATTTCCTTTGGCCCAGCCTGAGGCCGTTCCCTCTGCTCCTGTCCCTGTTCCCTGGGAGCACAGCCCGACCCCCCCAGCTGTCCCCTCCTGTCAGGGACTTGTGCAGAGCCACAAGGTCCCCCCTGAGCCTCCTTTTCTCCAGGCTGAGCCCCCCCAGCTACCTCAGCTGGTCTTTATAAGATTTCTGCTCTAGATCCTTCGCCAAACCTGGGTCCCTGGCTTGGAAGGCAGAGTATGTCTAAATATAGTTTCATGTACTTCAGTTGCAAATGAATTTCACTTTAAATATCACTTACAAAAATTTTGTAGCTGGCAAAGTTAATTGTAAACATTTGTTTAATAACCTAGACAGGAGTTGATGGTGAGACCTAGGAATATTTGTCACCAAGAAGGTTAGAATTTAACCCTTAAGTGTTTCAAGGGGGTAGTTTTCTATTCCTAGGTTTTGTGCAGATTTTTTGTCTGTTCAGGTTTTTGTTTTGTTTTTGTTTTTCATTCTGACCAACTTCCCTCTTCCAGAAACTTACAAGTTGTTTCAGAAAAGGTTGTTAAGCCTGTTCAGCCTAAAGACAGCTGAGAGGGGCCCTCAGCCCCTTGTGTCCCTGTCTGTCCCTGTGTGTCCCTGTCCCTGGCTGTCTGTCCCCGTGGGTCCCTGGGTGTCCCCATGTCTGTCCCTGTCTGTCCATGTGTGCAGGGAGGGCAGAGCAGGCCCAGGCCCTGCTCCAGGCCCAGCAATGGCCCCAGAGCCACGGGCAGGGCTGAGCCCAGGAGCTGCCCCTGCACAGGAGGCACAACTTGTGCCCTGGGCAGTGCCCAGCCCTGAGCAGGCTGTGCCCAGAGGCTGTGCAGGCTCCTCCCTGGGGACATTGCAGAGCCCTGTGCACACCCTGCTGTGCCCTGTGCTCTGGGATGGCCCTGCTGGAGCAGGGAGGTGGCACCAGAGGAGCCCCTGGGGGCCCTCCAGCCTCACCCATCCCGGGACTCTGTGAAAAATAAACCCTGACAGTTCTTCATTTGATTTCTCTTCTGAAATGCTGTCTATTGTGTCCCAAGCTCAAAGGAATGTCCATTTCTATTTCCTCTTTCAACCACATGACCTTGGAACCCTAATTCTATAAATGTAGAATGGAAAGTAGACATATGATTCTGCAACTAGTCCTGACTGTGAAATAAATTTTAGTCTCCGTTGTTCTAATACTGTGGCATTAAATGGGCTGTTTCCATAAAAACCACCCTTTCCAGTTTTGAGAGGCAGATGAGAGAAGCCTTAGGAGGATGCTCACCAGAACTAACTTCCTTCCTTCCTTCCTGCCTTCCATCCATCCATCCATCCATCCATCCATCCATCCATCCATCCATCCATCCATCCATCCATCCATCCATCCATCCATCCATCCATCCATCCTGTGTAAGGCAGCAGGAAATCAATGTACCAGGGGGTGCAGCTGATCCTCTACACTGTTACAAGCCTCTCCACGAGGTTGAGAAGCAGCCACAGACCAACCTCTTTCCTTGTAACAGAATATAGGTGTCTTTGCTATTTCTCTAAACAGGAGCTTTGCTTTGAGCTGAATTACAAATGCAAATTTTCAACAGTAGTGTCCCACAGACTTGATACAGTATATCCAGTCATTTACAGCAGAACTTTGCTTCATAATCTTTCAGGTAGTTCAGGACACGCTGGAAGCAATTACAGTAAAGCTCCCTGGGCACTCCAGTCCTCCTGGAAACTTGACAGTCAGCTCAATTTGGGGACAAAGCTTCCAGGAGTCCAGTCTGGCTCCTGTTTAGGCACGTGCAGGCCCCTTCTGGGAAAATCTGGCTTGTTATTGCATTTCAAAGGCCTACTCTGTACAAAATACTTGCTGAATCTTTGCGAAATTATAATGTCCAGTTGCTGAAACAAAAACTAAGTCACCTTTCCAGAGGCTGGTCTTTGTTGTGGTGGTTTCTAGGGGGACCTCCAACAGAAGCCTCATTTGTGATTCTTATTTAAGGTGCACAAATCAAGTGCAATCACATAATCATAAGGGGTCTGTGTGTTTTCACTTGTACTAGAAGGGTGTTTTCTCAGGGTTAATCCCACACTTTGGTCAAGATTTCATCAGCAATTGTGTTGCTTAATGCTGGCTGCCAGGAACTGACTCACAACAGTGTCAGCAGAGTCAAAGGGATCCCCGTGAAACACGAACCGATGTGATCACCCTCCCCCGCCGCGGTTCTCGCGTGTCGCCGACTGCTCAGGGGGGGTCACCGGGATCTGCCGCTCAACGACCGGGCCCCGCAAACAGCCCGAAACCCCCAAACACCAAAGCTGCTGTCACCTGCCCGCTGCCCGCTCAACAGCTGCACCAGGGCCGGGCAGAGCCGAGCGACAACACGGGACCGCTGGGCCGGGCTGAGCCGAGCGGGGCCGGCCAGGGCAGAGCGGGGCCGGGCCGGGCTGAGCCGAGCCGGGCTGCGACGAGCGGGACCGAGCCGGGCTGAGCCGAACCAAGCCGAGCCGAGCCGGACAGAGCCGAGCGGGGCCGGGCAGAGCCGAGCCGGGCCGGGCTGAGCCGAGCCCTGCCGAAGCTCCACGCTCCGCTCCCGCCGTCGCGCGCGAACCCCGACGCGCTCTGCAACGTTCCCACCCCCAAGTCAGCGTCCCCGCCGCAGCTCTCGCGAGAGCAGCCGCGCTCCCGGCATGCACCTGGCGGGGCGGGCGGGGGGGGGGGNNAGGAAGATGAAGGCGGCGGCCATGTTGGGAGCCGTGGGGCGCGGGCCGTGTTGAGCGCTCTGCCGAGCGCTGTGCCGAGGGCTCCGCTGTGCGGGGAGTGGCGGCTCGGGGCGGCAGGAGGACACCACCTACTGCGACTCGGGGTCGGGCTTGCTTGGCTGCTTGTGCTTGGCTTAAGGAGCCCTTGGCAGCGGCGAAGGGGTGTCCCTCACCGAGAAGCAGCGCCATGAGCGGGGGGACGCCCTACATCGGGAGCAAGATCAGCCTCATCTCCAAGGCTGAGATCCGCTATGAGGGGATCCTGTACACCATCGACACCGAGAACTCCACGGTGGCGCTGGCGAAGGGTGAGGATGCGGCGGGCCGGAGCAGCGGGCCCGGCGGGCTCGGGAGGGGCGGGAGGGGAGCGCGGCCGCGGGGCGGGATGGAGGCCGCGGGACGGGACCCGGCGAGGACCTGGAGCGCTGAGGAGGCCCGGCGGGCGGGCCGCAGCCGGCGGGGCTCGGTCAGAGCCCGCCTCGTCCCGCCGGAGAGGGTCTGGCTGTGGGACCGGCCCCGGGTCCCCCGCTCCCGGGACAGACCCTCGCGGAGAGGAGCCGGCAGCGCGCCCCCGGGGAGCGCTCAGGGCTGTTTGTTCCTAGTGGAGTGCAAGTAGGAAACCCGTGGCGGTGGAAGCGGTCCAAAGCTAGTGCGTGAAAGGGAGTAGGAGGGGGAGGCTAGAAAGAGGTTTTCTTTGCGTCGATAAGAATTCCAGACCTACAGGGTATAGGGCTGTGTACGACTGGATTGCTCTGCGCCTTAGGAGGGCAGGCAGCTCGGCTCTGAGGGGAGTCCTGAGTGCTGGATTACCGACAAAAGCTGAACGTAAGGTGTTAATTTTGGAGGTACATGGCACGGTGTAGTTCGAAATGGTATGAGAATGTTATCGGTCAGGAGATATATAGATATGTATATACATTTATATACCGAGAGAGAGAAGGGATCTGCGTGAATGTATGAGAAAGTTAGAAACGCTTGCTGAGATTTGAGAGAAAAAAAAGGATTTTTGAAACTGGGCATCCGAAGGACTCCAGTGTTTCTCATGCATGATAATTCATTCTCAACGTAAAACATTAAGTCAGAACTTTTAATAACCTCTTTTATAATAGAATTTGCAAAACTCAGTGGTTTTTTTCCTTTACACTTCTTGCATCTGTGAAGTGTTGCTAAGTAATGTGAGTTGATGTGTAAAAGCAGGGAGTCTGTCCGGCGTTTCGGGAAGAGGAAGAATTGCTCCGCGTTTCAGAGAAGTGTTTGTGGCAGCGGGGATGGCAGACTCGGTTCCCGGCTGACAGGAAAGGCTCGGCGGCGGTGTGTTCGCTCTGCAGGCTCCCCTGCGAGCTCGGGCACACCGTGAGCGCCTTGCCTTTCGCTGGCCTTGCTGGTAATTCTTGTTGGTGTGCTGGGTCACTTTCAGGCCTTCCCTCCTCGCAAACAACACCACCCGCCGGTATTGTTTAACAAATAGGTTACCGTGTTTTGTAAATTGTGGTACGTGGGCTTGGAAACACGTTAGAGTGGGTTTGCTCCCAGGCTTGCACAGTTCGGGGCAGTTAGCTTTTATTATGTGATTTTTACTTCTTTTAAAGTTGCCTTTAGGTCAAATGGCCTGGCTGGATTGCATTGTCTGCTTTGAAAGGACAGCTGGTTTTGGTTTACACAAGTAAAAGCTGGAGACTGTGATCAAAAATCAACGCTCAGAAATTCCAGTTGCGTGCTGTGATTGTTAAGGTTTGTGCAAAAGCACACAGAATCCTGTCCTTGAGGACCTGGGTAGTCTTGTCCAAAAGGAGACTGATGTAGTGCTGGCTGAGGCAGCTCTCCATGACTTCTCAGTAGTCGTGCTGTGGTGTATCTGCCAAAGTGTGTTTCAGATAGATGGAACTACAGTTACAAGTCTGATCTACTCCCTTCTCACAGCCCTCATCAGAAATGTAAATCTAAACCACTGAATTGACTTTAATAAACCTTGGCTGAGTTAGCTGAAGAATGTGTGTTTTGTAATACAGTGTTATGATTCAGAAGAGAATAAACCAGTATTTCTAGGCCCCATGGAACCAAAAATCCTGAGATTAATCTGGAGCTGATAACAGCCATATCAGACTGTAGAGAATTCTCTGCTCGTGAACAGAGTGCTCCACTCGAGAGTCCCCAGGTTTCTGCAGGCTTAGGCCATGGGATGTGTGTGACAGTGTAGATGTAAGGGGGCAGGTGTGCTGAGTTATTGGCCAGCTGTTTGTGAAAGAAGCAGAACTTGTACTCCAGCTGTAAGTATGTTGGTCAGGTAATAGTTACTTCTCCTCCTTGTGCTGGCTCCGGAAGTCAGACCAGAACTGTTTAGTGTGAATCTTGACCACAAATATTTTTTTTTTTTTGCGCGCGAGAGAGATTAAAAAAAAAACAAAACCCAAAAGACTTGATGCTTTCAGTTGCTCAGCTGTGTAGTCTGTGTGACAGGACTGTTCCCTGAACTAAACACAGGACACTTTATCATTATTCATATCCTAACTGAGGTTACTGAAATGGTGACATGAAGTGCAGAAGTAGAGGTATAGTCTGTTCTTGAATAACTCCAGATTTGCCCAGCCATAGGATTTGTGTGGGCTAAGCCAAAGTCAGAGATTAATCTCATGAAGTTGTATTTGTGGAATGCCTTCATTTGTTGTGAATTGTCTGGGGTTTCAGACAGAAATAAGTTTTTTGGGTTGCCAGCACAGACTGTAGTCCTCCCTTACTGGGGGCAATCTGCTGTAGTACTCTGATCAGCATTTTGTTTACAACGTTGTGATCTTTTCACTCAGCAGAACTTGTGGCCTCTATCTCACAATTAGAGAAAGATAGGAACTGTTAAATATTGAGCAAACCATTTTTAACCTAAGCTGGAGTGTGATAGGGTGAAGTAATGCATCCTTTCCCAAAGTGTGTAAGTGTATAGTTATTGAAATAACAGGGGAAACACCCATCCATAGTGGATTCTAAACACTAAGCAAGCTGTGCAGACATTTAAGGTTCTTAAATGTTAGTGGTGCACAGGTTTTCTTTGGATCAGCAGCTTTTCAGAGCCAGTGTTTGGAACCAAAACCCACTCACTCCTATTGCCAAGCCTCAAGTTAAAATAACTTGAAATGTCCTTCTAGTTCATGGTTCTAGTCAACACTTAGTTTTTAAAAAATTCATTATTAATTTTTACATCATGATTAAGCCCAAGCAATTTAAGAGGAGTTTGCAAGCCATGGTTAATTTTCTTGCTAGAAAATAATTGCTGCCCTACTGGGGCATTTACAGAATACTCAGAGTGCTTGATCTGAAATGTTGTGGCATTAAAAAGGAGATTTGATCTTTCATATTAGTTCTACATAGTGCTTTTCTATTTCAAGGCACTGATTTAGAGAGAGTTGTTTTTAATGCAGGTAAGCTGTGTAGGAACAACCATGTTTGGTCAGAAAAAGCTTTGTTCCTTCATCCTTAGGTATGTGAGTCTAAGAAACAAAATTATGTATTGTCTGTGCTATAGTGCATCGTTTCTCCTTAGCAACTCTTGGACCATTGAGAGCTGCATTTGGAACCATTATAATTGATAGATATTAATAACACAGCTTTTGGTAATCTTAAGAAGTAGTTAAACTTCTGGCATTTTCAGCCATCTGTGATAGTGTTGTCCATGGTATAATGACACATCAAAAGGAAAACTTCCCTTTTAGACTTCTACGGAACACTAATTGCAGGGGAAAAGCTCAGAAGTGCTGACAGAGGAAAGTTGAGATTTTGTGAAGGCTTGAGCTCA
Organism: Sinosuthora webbiana; assembly: GCA_013397395.1. NCBI lineage: Eukaryota > Metazoa > Chordata > Aves > Passeriformes > Sylviidae > Sinosuthora > Sinosuthora webbiana. The sequence goes on from VXBN01003881.1 coordinate 899,882, forward strand.
TTCAGGGCTGGGAGCAGGAAAGGGTTACATTTCTGTCATTTTTTTATTAATGTAGTTTTTAGTTCAGTTAAGTAACATGCTCTTCAGATGTCCTGAAGGTCAGGGCATGTGTGCCAAACCAAACTTGTGCACAATATATCACAGCAGAAAAATTCCTCTTGTCAAAGCCCACTCCTGCCTGCTGCCCTCATCCATCTCCTTGCAAGTTCGGGAGTGCAGGCTGTTAATTGTTGTGGAGGAATGAGCCTGCCGTGGGCTCGGTGTGCTGTGCAGGTCTCAAAGCACGTTTGCAGTGAAAGGGTTGTGGTTTGGAGAGAGGTGGCGATTGAAATGACTTGTTTGCCTGTGGTGGGCTCGTGTCAGCTCGTGCTCCTCCCGGTGCCTCGGCAGAGCTGGTCTCTGTGTGCTTTGCTCCCCGGGCAGTATCAGTGCTGGGCTCAGGCTGAGCTGCCTGTTTGCCGTCATTCCCGGTCCGGGAGCAGACAGAGTCTTCCTGCTAACAGAGTCAGTGGCTGCACTTCTCATTAACGTTGTGCCTGGATTCCTGTGCTAATCACCAGGTGATCGGATCTGTAACTGACAGGGAAAGCTGGGATGTTGCCATTGAACGCTACACTAGTATAATATGGTAATACACGGTATAATTTCACATAGCAGTAATGTCACAGTCAGAATCTCTACAAAACTTTGCTCACAGCACTTTAATATGGAGTTGGTGTGTATCTTTGTAGGCTCAAGAGAGTAAGTTATTTTAGCTAGCTACGTAATCGTGTGTATTTACACTGACAAAAAGTAAGTTTGCTTTTAACAAGTACTGCTTGTCCTTTTGTTTGCAAATCCTTAAGCCAGTGTAGCTCTTTCAAAAACAAAAGAAAAAAAAAATCCTGAAATCAACAAGGTAAGATTAATTAGATTTACCACAGTTGTAAGATTGTCTTTGATGTGCTTATTTTCGTCTCCTCTCACTCTTCAGTATTTTGCTCTATGTGAACCACTGCCCCTTGTTCTGGAGGAAGGAGGTGGTCTGAGGAAAATTCCCCAAGGGACAGATGTGGATAGAGCTCTAAGCCTGCTGCTGCTCCAATACCTTGTGCTTTTGATTCTCTGGCAACTTAGTATTTCTGAGTATGAGAAAACATGGTAAAAGCTATTTCTTTCTAAAATCCTGCTCTACTGGCCACTTCTAATATTAGACTTCTTACTTTCATGAGCTCGGATTGTGTTAAATCCTAATCTAAGCGAAGAAAACAGAAACTGTAAAGATAGGTATGCTTTTGCACAATACAAAAAGTAACTTTTACCACTCTTAATACTACTCTGAAGGACCAGGCTGGGGAGGACTCACTAAGTAGCCCTTCCTAAGATCTCCACACATGCAGTTCTGGTTCCTGCTTTAAAGGGAAATTGGACTTGGGGTGGTTATTTTGGTTGCTTGTGCTGAGAGGGCAAGTCTGAACTGCAAATCAGGGAAGTTTGCTTACCCCTTTCCAGCAGAGCAAATCTTCATTGGATGAAATTGTGTTTGTATTTTGCAGAAGGCTGTGATAAAACCAGTTTGATTGGGAGCAGGAGAGAAGTAAAGGAAGAGTCAAACTTTATGTAGCAAGTCTTGATGTGTTTTATTGCTAAACCATTGGCAGCTGTACCTTGAGTTTCTTGAGTTAGCTGCATAGACAGCTGAATCTCTTAAAGATGAATTCTAAATTTGGCATTGAAAAACTTCCTTTTGATGTTATGGTAATTTCATGGTGTGGAAAAAGACATTGTTTTTTTACACACACTGAAATCCCTTTCCTTCTTTCAGCACATCAGATTAAAGTCTGATGGTTCCCTTTTTATTGTTTTGTTTGGTTTAGAATGCGGAAAGGTGATTGCCAGCTGTTAGAACTGTTCCTGTATGTGTCAAGGGACAGTAGTATTAATATTAAAATACTTACCTGTGCAGTGTAGCGCTGACTTAAGACAAATACTTTCAAAGCACACTTATTCCACCGTTCATCAGATTTTTATTTCCATGTAAAAGCAAGATGCAGCCCTCTAACTTACTACCCTTTCTCTGTGGTGTTGCTATAGAGAAGTTCCTTCACTGTAGCTACAAAGTAAAATCATTTGGTAACTTACTGATCACACTCTGGCCATTTTTGTGCACCTTTTTACACAAAATGGCTACCAGAGAAACCGTGTCAGTGTGGGACAGAGAGAAGCAGTACAATATCAACTTTGGTTTTACTTACCAAGGCAGCAGGTCAAATGATGAATGAAAGTCCAAGATAATTTATTAGTTACGTGATAGACTATAAGATGGCCAGAAAATGAGGGTATATCCATGGTCAAGATAGTGAAATAGAAAAGCCTGGTGAGGAAAAAACAATGGAATGAATTACAGGAATGCACATGACCCATTGAGAATGTTATTAAGCTACTGTGCATTTGAGTTCATTTCTGCAAATTCTTAAGCTCCAGACACTTTTTTTCTGTAGAGGAAGAGAGAGTCCTGTTCTAACAAGGACTGACATTAACTGAACAGTGTGTGCCTTTTTGCATTGCTCACACTTGGTAGCACCATCCAGAGCAGACCTTCAGATGCACAGAAGCAGAAAAGATAGTGAAAGTCAGCTCGCTACATGATACATGAACAAAACAATTGTAACCACTTAATGTTATTTTCCTTTGTAGTATGGACACGATCTCTTTACCCCTGAATTCTGCTTCTTAAAAAGGGTTTAATACCTGACTGTTAAGCTCTGTTTATGCAGTATGACAAGAAGCAACAGTGATGGAAGATGGCTGGTGCAGCCTGAGAAGTGACTCAGTATCACTCAGTGCATCTCTGCGGGAGACTCTGCTTGTCTTGACTAATGATTCTATGGCCGCACATAAGTGCCTAATGATGTCTCCAAAATGTTGATGCATCTGAAAATGGAGGGAAATCTAATTCTGGTAAATTAAAGCAAAATACAGATTTTTTTTTTTTCTCAGCATAACCTGTACCTTGCAAAGCAAACAGACACTTTCTAAAAGGCTGGTGCAAAAAACAGTCATGAGGGATTATTAAAGCTGCTACAAGCTGATGAGACTGTGATTGAATGTGACCGTCATAATTTTGGGGGGTTGGTTTTTTTCCCCCCTCTCTGGTTTCAATCCATTGTTTAGGTTTTGCTTACAAAACTAGCCCTTGGAGACAAATCTCTTCTTCAGTTATTTGTTTGTTTCATTTAATGCTCCCCCAGTGTTGGCAGTCTAAGGGCGGGGAAAAGTTTCTGAGAGGACAGTGACAGCAAAGTGGTGGTGTCTGTGTACAGTGGTAGTGATTATACGTAGTGCAAAGGGAAGAGCTTGATTGCTTCATTGCTGTGCAGTCAGAAAGCTCTTGGAATTCATCTAAGGAATTTAGTGTCTTGGTATGGTGCACACCGGGAAGATAGTTATGCCCCAGTGAGTTTGCTTAATTTGACAGAGATCATGTGATATCGTATGAACCTTACACCAGCAAGAAGAATGCATTTTGCTTAGTGAAAATTGTGTATACATACCACAGGAATTCTTGTTGTTTTATTAAATTTTGAATCTCCTGAGAAATTCATGTTTAATAATTTTTAATATTCCAGATTCTAGTAGTATTAGCATATTTCTTTCCTGTTTTGCAAATACAGAATATGAAGTACGGAAACTCATGTATTCCTTGATTCGTAGGATTGACTTTCCAGCCAAAAACCCTGCCTTGCTGCTTCCCCTTACCCTCACAAAACAGTTGAAATATTCAGCATGTGATGGATAGCATAAGTGACATCTCAAGTCTTTCAGCTTGGGTTTTAAGTCAGATTTTTTAGCTAAAATTACTTGTTTGTCTGAGGAGAGTTGATAGTGATAAAGAATATGATGCTTATTCAATAAGGGTTTTTTTCTCAATGAAATTTTATTCTTTTTATTTAAAGCTGGTGGTCTCTGCAGTCTCTTTGAATCCCTTTTGTTGAGTGTGGGACGTTTCATTGTTTGTCTCCCTTGGCACGTTTGCAGTTCGCTCCTTCGGCACCGAGGACAGACCGACGGACAGGCCCATCCCGCCCCGCGATGAGGTCTTCGAGTACATCATCTTCCGGGGCAGCGACATTAAAGACCTGACTGTCTGTGAGCCACCAAAGCCCCAGTGCTCCTTGCCACAGGACCCTGCTATTGTTCAGGTAAGTCAGAACAGAGTTTGAAGTCATTGTTGCTCAAGAGGTAACTTGCTAGATTAAGTGCTCTCTAGCTGAGTGTTTAAAAATGAAAGTGTTTATCACTGTAAGGTTCACAGCCCAGTGGAAAGAACTCTGGAAGGATTTTCCCCTTTCACAGTCATTAACTCCGAAAACGAAGGTTGAAGTCTAACTCTAGCACAGTGCACTACATACCAAAGCTGCTGTCTTTTCAAAACCAACTTACGATGTTTTGTAGGTCTTGCTGCCTTTTTTGAAAGGGACTTGGCTTAGGAGGACACATAGCTCTTGGGAAGATCCGACTTGGTATAAATCAAACAGAGTAGATGCTGAAATATCTCCATATCATTAGTGGTTTTGTTTGCTTGTTTGTTTTATTTTTGTTTTAATGTTCAGCATTTTTTGCTAACTATGACTTTAAAGTGTTTCATCTAGCTATGTGTTTTTAAACAGGCCTCATACTATAAGGCAGTTATTTGAATAGTGAATACTTGGTTTCTGAGGGGAAAGCAACTTACAGCTTGAAGCCTTCAGATTTAATTAGTCTGTCATTTTGTAGTAAATGGGCTGATAAATAGTTTTCTCAGAAATTTGTTGGCTTTTTGATTGTGCTTATGGGGTATCTTAAAATCATCCCTGAGAGCAAGAGGAAATCTCTTGCTTCAAATGGAGATTGATAATTCTATGTAATACGATTCTACTGCTTTATCTATTCTGTAGGATAAAGTTCTTGAACTTCCTTACGGGGTGCCCTTGCATTTTTCCAAGGAGCGTTTTTGAATTTGGTGCAAGTCCTTCTGTCAGTTGTGGTCAAGAGTGGTGAAGTTGCATTTCTGTGAACCCCAATAATAGTGATAACCCCAGCTTGCTCCAGTATGCTTGCGTGTCTTACTGTACCTGTGTGGTTTGAAACTTCAAGGAAAAAGACAGGATGCTTTCTAAATTTGCCAACAAAGCTTATATGTGTGTGTTGGACGAGGGAGTCCAGTGTCTGAGGTTATAGGGAAAAGATTGCAAAATTTTGTGGTACTGTTTCCACAGGTCTGTGGTGGTGGAAGGGTAAAAGTGCTTTCTAAGCTGTACATATTTGTGAAAATGTTTATTTTAGAGTTTCTACATTTCTTGCCTCACAGAACTATTTCCTAATTATTGTGTAAATATGAATTTTTGCTAGTGTGTTGTATGTTTTGTCTTTAGTCTTCACTAGGATCTTCGACTACATCTTCATTCCAGTCTGTGGGGTCCTATGGTCCTTTTGGCAGGATGCCTGCGTACAGTCAGTTCAGCCCGAGCCCGCTGGTGGGGCAGCAGTTCGGCGCTGTGGGAGTTGGTAGGTGTTCTCCTGGGAGTGAAGCTCTGTGTGTGCACAGGCAGTAGTCACTGCTGAGAATTGCATCAGTGCCTTATCCTAAGGCACATTCAAAGTCTTCCATCTCCGTTAGTTCTGCAGTTTAGCTTGAAAGTAGAGAGTTCTTCGTAGTCTTCGCATCTTAAATCACGATAATTATGATTGAGAACTAAACACCTATCTAAGAGGGACAAATATTCATTATATTTCACAAGTGGTAGAGGCAGCCCCTCCAGAGAAGCCCCATAGCTGTGCTGTTGGGTTGACCAGGTGCTGTGTGCCTTAACTAAGGATTTGGATTATTCAGCAGCCATGTTATTCATTTATTCAGAAATCCTCCAGCTGCTTGTGAGGTGTTGGCTAGGTGGGAAACAGATGCTGGAAGTATTTGTGAGCTGCATGGGCTAGTTGGTCCTTTATCCTGCACATTCTCTCTGAAACTCACCAACCAGTTTTCCTTCCTCCTTGAAAGTTCATTTCACAGTTTAGTTTTTCTCATAGGAACTTACAGGCTCGTAACTGTTCTGGCAGCAGTGTTACTCCTGGTACTGAAAATGTTAGCCATGCAAAAGAAAGGCTGTAGAATTGGCCATAATTTGATATCAGTTAATAAGATGTGGCAGTCTTATTTTTGCTGAAAGGATCTTAAGTGGAAATACATACCAGTAATGTATACGGCTCTGTAAGATGACTGTGTTTTGTTCATACTTGTGATGGTGAAGTTAGAAGTGCTCTTTTGTTTTTCATTTTAGATTGAAATATCAAGGTATTTGATCAAGTTTTACCAGCTTATGTGTGTGCATCTGTTAGATTAAACTGAGAGTGTATGGGAAGGGCAGACTTATGTGTGCTCTAGAATAACTGCCTAATAAAGCTTCACTAATAATTTAGTGCTAATTTTAAAAAAAGAACTCTAAAGCAGATTTTACAACTATATTATTTCTTTCAAAGCAGGAGGTTCTTTAACATCTTTTGGAACAGACTCTTCAGGCAGTGCTAGCATGTCCCAAAACACTGCAGTTGGTTCTGCATTTACAACGGATGCAAGATCACTAAAAACACAGATGTCTCAAGGTAAAATCTTTTTTAGTGATTTCAGTCTTTTTTTGACCAGTTGTGTCCGTGTGATTTTGGTGGTTGCCAGAAATGCCAACCAAACAGCTGAATTGTCTCTTGAAAACATTTGGTATTAAACCCAGGAAACACTGAGAGGCTTTGTGTTTGCTCTTTAAATGTGTTTTCTCTACGTCTTGGAGTGCTGCAGGTAGTAACACATTTATTGTTACCCTTAAGGCATCTTTACTGAGAAGTAGGACTTAAGTGAAATAATGTTAGCAAACAGATACATGTGGAAATTCAGTGTTTAGTTTTATTGATAACATGACAGAAGAGCAGATACTTCATACTGATTGAAATGGGAATTCCTTCAGCTTAAAATTTTAAAATCTTTATTCCAAACTGTAGTTCTTCTGTTCATGTATAGTTACATAGATGATATTAACAGCAGACCTGATTTCCTGCAGAAGATTATGACATGACTTTTAAGTCAGCTTAATAGTAACAGGAGCTGTATGGATAGCTTATGTAATATTGGAAAAAATGAGATTCTGGCTGATATTTGAATGGCAAAGAAAAAAACCCTAAACATTTGGCACCTTCACCCTCACCCTTCATGCAAATGTTAACATTGCTCCTTAAATACCCAAACCCCACTATTTCCTGCTCTTCCACTTTTCCTTGCTGTCTAAGTGTGTGCTGAGATACATATTCCTAATGCTGTTTTTAAATTATGCAGTCATGTTAAAAGGCAAAACACTTAGAGCAAACAGGTTTTTTCCCTAAATTCCAGCTGAGATTTGTATACCCATTAGGAGTGTTTCTAGGACTAGTTAAGTGGGTTGCCAAAAATAGGTTCTACTTGGTTGGATTAATTCAAGGGGCAAAAGTATGCTTTTCTGTGTTGAAATAGTAGTTTGGTTTTCTGTAGTTAAGGCCTGTGTGATTTGTGGACATGTGTAGATATGTATGACTTATGCTCCAGGTGAACATGCATTCTCATCATTAATGACTTGTCCTACCCATTGTTTCCTTTTAGACTGAGGGAAGGGATATTCCTAAATATCCTTTATTCTGAATTAGTGGATCTGATGGTGCAGAATTTTTTTTATTTTTTTTTCTTAGCTGTCTTGACTGCTTGGGCAGATAAACTTGTCAGTCTAGTTTGGTTGAGACCAGTAACTCCAGTAACTCACCTTTGTAGATGAGAAATAACCCAGTGGGGTGTGGTTTTGTTTTACTTTTTGCCCAGGTCGTTCAAGCCCTCAGATGGACCATTTGAGAAGGAGCCCCACCATGGAACAAGCTGTACAAACAGCTTCAGCCCACCTGCCCACTCCAGCACCAGTTGGGAGGAGGAGTCCTGTACAAACCAGACCTTTGGTGTCTGCAAGCCAAAAATCCCTAGAGAACCAAGAGCACAGACGAGGTAGCTTTGGAGACTTTTCCTACAGTTTAATTCCTTCCATACACATACAAAGTGCTCTTTTAAAGGGTAACACGTAGGAATTTTCCTGCTGTCTGTTGCTGGTAGGCTGGCCAGCAGAGACCTGGATTAGATACATATTTCTTTTTAAATTTAAGCATATATTCTAAATTACTTTTTTTTTCTTTTATGTTTTAAACATGTGGTTTACATTTATAGGTTTGGAATTTTTTAAAATCTGAACTATATATACAAAAGTATGATCAAAAATACCTAATTGGATAAACAAATCATGTTTTTATTTCCAACTTTAGCTGAAGCACACAAGGTTTCAAGATCAGAAAATGAACTCAGAAATGAAAACAAACGACAAATTGGTAAATGATGTTTTGAGAAATAGCTATCGTTGCTTTCAGACCAATAAGTTTTTTTAAAATTTGCTAAAATACATAAATTCTTTCACATTTTTCTATAAGAGGGTAGCACCTTGGCATTGAGCAGAAAAACACAAGCAAATGAAGTCAACGTTAAAGAGAAAAATTTCTTCTTGTTGCTTTAGACTGAGCAATCAATTTAAATAAAAATGTAAATCAAGGACATTCATGGATTTATAAAAACAATAGCATGAAATAAAAGCCTTTCTAGAAAAATACTTGACTGAAAAGCCACTAGTATTTTAACTCTTCCAAAAGCTTTTAAGGACTTCTAGAGAGTCTTTTAACACACAAAGTTAGTACCTATTATGCTTTCTGTGTCACTGCCATCATTACTGTAAGTGAATTTACAAATTACAAGCTGCTCTGATGGGACTTAAAACAACAGGCATTCTCTTCCTGCACTTCAGAAGTCCCAACCTGTTACCCCAGGAAGGAGAAAGCAAACCAAAAAACAAAACACTCTCCACCACCCTCAGAGAAAAGCCAATGCACAAAGCCAAACCAAACAGAATTTCCCTCTTTTCAGTTCCAGGGGCACCCGCAGCACGGAGAGGCCGTGGAGGGCACCGAGGGGGCCGAGGAAGATTCGGTATTAGGAGGGATGGTCCAATGAAGTTTGAGAAGGACTTCGACTTTGAAAGTGCAAATGCGCAATTCAATAAGGAGGAAATTGATAGAGAATTTCATAATAAACTCAAATTAAAAGGTAAACCAGTTTTTGCTTTAGATTTGAGCATGGAAAAACTATGTCTTGCTGTTTTGATCCAACCTTGGAGAACAGCAACAAGGCATATAGTACTCAGTCTTGTTTGCAGTCATTAAAAAATAAATTTAAAAACCAATTAATAAGTGAACTGGGATCATATGTTAATTAAATGGTTCTTTATTACTTATTTATTTTAAACTAGAGTTTATTTGAAGGTTTCTAGCATTTCCTTGTTTTTATCCTTTTCCAGAGGAACACAGGAGTGGTTAGAAACCATGCTGCCAGCACTTCTTTTCTAGCAGGCTTCTGTTTTGATTACCTCATTCTCTTGTGACCAGCCACCTGTTTGTTACACTGCTGCTACTATTTTTGGACAAAATTGTTGCAGGTTAATATAGGGAGTTCCCTATTTCAGTGAATGATTGGCTAAAAGATGGGAAACAAAAGGTGGGAATAAATGGTCAGATTTCAGTGTAGAGTAAAAACCACATTGAGTCCCATAAAATCTGTCCTGTGGTGCTTGCCTATTTTTCTGGATCATTTTTCAGTGAGTTGATGATTTGCTGTTGATACTGGGGTTTTTTTAGAATAATAAAGAGAAAAGGGAAAGCTAACCATAAGTAGCCATAGAAATGTTTGTGAGTGTGGTAATTCTTGTGTGTGGTGTGGAAAGGTTGAGCTGGTTATCTGAAGTTTATGCATGGCATTGTGAGATTTAAGCTGTAGCCATTTAGGGATGAATTTGAAGGTAGTAATGGCTGCTGCTGTTGAACCGTCAGCTTTGTTTTCAGTACCATCAAAACAGTAAGTTGAACTGGAGGCATTGTTAGGAAATAAGTACATGGTAAAGTCAGAATGCTGGCCCTGCGTCTCAAAGGAGATAACAGCAAAACCAAAAGACAAGAAGAAGGACAACAGGGATGAACAAAACCATGGGATGACTTTTAGGAGGATTCACTGAGTGAGGCTCTTAAGCCTGGGAAGGAGGTAGCTAAAGAGGGGAGAAAATTGTTGGCTATCAAATCCATTCTGCCACAGGGCGTTTTGTTAATTAAACCCACAGGAAGCATAGAAACCTCCAGACAGTAGCTGCAATACATCATAATTGATACATCAACTTACTTGACTTGCACGTTAAATTATTTTTGTAGAATTCAATATAGTGCCTCTCTGACTGGGAATAAGTTAACAGTGCTGGGTTTTTTAGGCTTCTGTTTACTTTTTATTTTCTAGAAGATAAACTTGAGAAACCAGAGAAGCCTGTAAATGGAGAAGACAAAGGTGACTCAGGTGTTGATACCCAAAACAGCGAAGGGAATGCAGATGAGGAAGATCCGCTTGGACCCAATTGCTACTATGACAAAACCAAATCCTTCTTTGACAACATTTCCTGTGATGACAATAGGTATGGCCTGCAAGGAGAGGCTTGTTAGTCTGCTCAATGCATGTTTGTATCTTAAGGTACTGTCAGTGCTACTCACCTCAATCAGCTCTGAATCAAAGGTCATTAGAGCTTATTTCCACGTGCAGCTAGCAAAAATAAAACAGGAATAAGAAGCACAAAATTTCTTTATGGGCAAGTGCAGTATGTTCATAGGAAGGTATTTTAAGATGTTTTAGAGACATGATTTTAGAACTTAATGCACAGGCTCTAGAATTGCCTTTTCAGATTTACTAAGATGGGGCGGGGGGGGCGGGGGTCGTTTCTTTTGCTTTGCTCCTAAATTAACACTTCAGTTAAATCAATTATGACCCTGCTTTGGTAATGGTTTCTAACCAGATTACATAACTGTCTCGGCAGTAGTGTTGTTCAAATGGGCAGATAACATTTCAGGAAAATTAAAGCTTATCTTTTGCTGCTGCCTTTTTATTAGACATGATGATGTGGATTGCTGACCTATTTTGACTTGCAGGAGGGGGAGGGAGAGTTGTTGGTTGTACTGGCAGCCAGATAAAATAACATTTGTAACTGTAAACTGTTTCTTGTTTTAAATGATACTGTGTGCAGAGGATGCAGAGTGTGCTCTTCAATATGGCAAACCCTTAGAGCATTATTAATATCTAATTAATGGCTCTGTAACATGTTCCTTTTTGATGAGTCCGGTGAACTGTGGCAGACACCTGGGTTCTTGTGAAAGGGCTCCTGTGGAGATTTGCCATGTGATTGATGTATTATTTTTCGTGTCCCGGCCTTTCTGGCCCCTCTCCCTTCGTTCCCGCGCGTTTCACTGCAATGGCTGTTGGTTCTGTGCTGCAGGGAGCGGCGACCCACCTGGGCTGAGGAGCGGCGGCTGAACGCCGAGACCTTCGGCATCCCCCTGCGCCCCAACCGCGGCCGCGGCGGCTTCAGGGGCCGGGGCGTCATCGGCTTCCGCGGGGGCCGGGGCCGGGGCGGCGGCCGCGGCGCCTTCCCCGCCCCCCGCGGCTTCCGCGGAGGCTTCCGAGGGGGCCGCGGAGGCCGGGAGTTCGCCGACTTCGAGTATAGGGTAACGTGTGCTTCCTGTTACTGACCCCTCCGCTGCTCCGGGAAAGGGGACGACAGCATCTCCTGCCGCCAGAGTTGATGATGCACTAGAACTCCTTGAGGGCTGTTTTGCAGGGGCGCTGAGCTACTCTTTTGAAAGTCCATTAATGCTGAAGTTTTAGTTACATAGCATCATTTTACTATCAACAGTAACCAAAAATAAAGGTTGCCTTTCATCGCGTGCCCTGAGTAGCTATTCCATAGCTGGTATTGGGGAGGAGAAGAAAAAGAAGGGGAAAAAAAGTTCTACAGATTGAATGCAAGTATTAGAAATGTAAATTGCAAGCGTTTTTCCAAGCCACATTGAAAAATATATAGAATGAGAGGGAATAATTTAACTTGATTCCAGTGTGCAACAACCTTTTGAATTCTTTGTGAATGAGTTGGCACAAATCCTATAGACTGGTGTACTGGTTAGAATCAATAACAAAGACAACTATCCAGATTGGTTCAGATAAACCAGGCTTTTAGAGTTCTCACTGGGACAGAATAACAACTGCTATGAGCAGTTTATGAGAGTTTACTGCATGAGCAGTTAATGTTTTGCAAACAAGAATCTCTGATTTTTGATAGGAATTTTAATTTTTTTAAATTAAAAAGGGGGTTTTCATCACAGCACATTTCTCTCTGTTGTGAGATCCCTCAGCTGTTCCTTGATTAGTTTGCAACAGTTAGTCCTATGACTTAAAGGGACTTTGGGTAGCTGAACATGAATGGGAATGAGGTATTGAAGATCAGCAATTTGAATTTCTGAACAAGAGTTTTACTGCCTTTCAGTTGAGTAGGAGGTGGTATAAGAGCTGAGGATTTGTTCTGTGCTTGCATTTGGAGTGATGAGCTGCTCCATTCGGTGCCAGACTGAGGGAGTTTGACCAGGTGCCAACCTGATCTCCTCCGGAGGTCTCCTTTCTGCTGCAGGACGTGGGGAATAGCCAGCACAGCACAACTGCTCCCAGGGCTGTTGCCCAGATTAGTTTGTAAGGGTTTGTTTTGCAAAATGAATTTTAACACTCCTTTTGTTCCCTCTAGAAAGACAACAAAGTTGCTGCGTAGTCTACAAGAAAGCTGAAACCAGGTGAACGTCTAGATCTTCTTGAATCAGAGAATTAGTTTTGATCTCTGCAAAGAATGAAGTTAATTTGCTGTATACTTGTCACCAGCACTGGGATTTAACTATTTAATTTCAAAGGGGTGTAATGCAGTTACTTTTGAGAAATGGCCATCTTTGAAAACAGTAAGCATTAAATATATTTGAGACAGAAGGATAAGTAATTTCTTATGTATAGTTAATTATAAGCAGTACTTCGATGGAGTTCAAGTATTTTTTCATCACTGAAAGGATTTTTCTTATTACTAAACTGTATTTGATAATTGCTTCAAGTTGTAAGGACAATGGTATGCAGAAGGCCGTCGATACTGTGAGTGTTTTGACCCACCGAAGGTTGTTTTTTGGAAATCCTGTAAAATCCCTTTTGAGGTAGTTGTTCTTGTATCAACTAGGGTGCTGGACAGTAGAAAACTTGCTTTGTCAGTCAGATATGTACACACAGTAAATACTGTTTCTTAGGCAAAGGAAAGTTTTTATATAGTTGTAAAATTCCATTATATCCCATTGCCAAAGAAACATTACAAACTTTGTATAGCTGTATAAAAAGCAACTAATTTTTTAAAGAATAAACATTTTTAAGTCGGTAAACATACTGTTATTGCAGAAAGTTGATATGCTGAAGAACACTGAATTAGTTGGGGTTTTTTTTCTTTAGCAGCTTTTCAAGCTTAAATGTTTGATTTTATATTTGGACTATAATGAAGTTTTGAAAATGTTCTTCCATTACACGAAACTGGATACACGCTTCACTGCTCTTGCAAGAATTTGTAGTTTCTGGCATATCACAGGATTTGACCAAGTTAAGGAGATATTTTCAAAAAAAGGAGAAAAGGAATTTTCATATGTCAAGATTTGCAATTAATTTTACTTAGTGAGAAATATTAACTTTTTTTAATAATGGACCAGGCACACGAGTTGGTGATTCTTCTGGAATGCCTGGGATAAAAGTCTGTCTCCATTTGTCAATTCTTGAAACGTTAACTTTGTTGTAATACCTGTAGACATGAGCAATTTAAAGAATTCTTAGTGTTTGAAGTTGTTTGCATTTTGATAGACCGTAGCTTGGAGACATTGAGACTGGTTCTAAGACCACAAAGTCACAAATGACAGTACGGACTTTTTGCCAATTCTCGATAACTAGTTGCAACTTTCTGATATGCTGAAATAGAAACCTGGTCATTTGTGTCTGTGTATGTATATGAAGGCCACAGGAATAAAGGGATCCAAAGATTACATCACTTTGATCTAATTTGCTGATTTATTATTATTTTTTTTTTACTTCAAAATGTTCAGTGGTGATGAAGACGTGAAAAACTGCACTGTTGAAAAATTGGAATATTTAAAAGTGGTTGATAGAATCTTAATTTTATAACTTTTGTATAGCACTACAAGGAAGTATTTTGTAATTGGTTTCCTTATTAAGGTCAAGTATTTGACAGCTGTAGACGTTAGATAATATTGTTTAGTAATGTTTTTGCATGTTTAACAACTGCCTTTTGGGATCCACAAGTCATGATTCTGAACACCTGTTGAGATTTTTGACCGTAGAGGCAAGTGCTGTCCTGTTGCAATAACTCTTTACTGTCTGAGGTGTTCCAGCTGTAAATACCCGGGCCGGGAGCCGCGGGCGGGGGCAAACCCTGCGTCGGCCCGCCCCGCCCGCCCAGGCTTCCTGTTTTTTTTTTATTTTAAACCAGAATAAACTGTTCAGTCCAAGCGGCACGGCGGCGGTTGTTTGTTGCGGCGCGGGGCGGGCGGGGCTCGGGCCGTTCCCTGCGGGGGCGCCTGCGCGCGGCCCGGGGGCGGGGCCCTCAGCCGGAGCCGCCATGTCCGTGGCCTTCGTGCCCGAGCGGCTGCGCGGGAAGGCCGAGGTGAACCAGGACACGCTGCAGCGGGTGAGCGGGACGGGGCCGGGACGGGGCCGGGCCGGGGCCGAGCCGGGACTGAGCCGGGGCCGAGCCGGGACTGAGCCGGGCGGTGACGCAGCCCCTTCCGGCCCGCCTGAGGCAGAGCCGGCCGGGGCGGGGCGGGGCGGAGGCCGGGGCGGGCGGGGACGGCGCTCTTTGCCGCAGCTGCTGGAGGAGAACGACCAGCTGATCCGGTGCATCGTGGAATACCAGAGCAAGGGCCGCGCCAGCGACTGCGTGGAGTAAGTGACCGAGGGGGGCGGGCAGGGCGGAGCGCTGGGCGCCCGGGTGGCGGTAGCGGGAGTGAAACGCCGCTCGAGCTCCTAGAGCTTTCCTGCCGCTAAAAGGAAAGTGCGCCTGGGCTTATAAAGGGGCTTTCCCCAAAATCATTTAAAGCACGGAGTGACCCTGCCGCCTTGGTCAGGGTGTTTGCTCAGTGTTGTGTGACGGCCGCGCTGCCTTCCCTGCCTGTGTGTGGCACAGCGGGCGGTGTCACGGCAGGGCAGCCAGACGGCGGGTCTGCCGCTCCGGAACCTGCGGGGGAGCCGTGCAGCTGCTCCAGAGCAGCCCGACAGGAGCTCTGGCCTCTCCTGCTCTGCCGCCCTTCTGCGGCTTTCAGGGTTGTGGGCTCAATGTCCTGCTTCCCATCGAAGCTGGGTAGTACCATATGCTCGGCTGCCGAGTGCAGTTCAGTGACTTGTACCGGGATTCAGAATAAGAACACGACAGGTTTCCCTTATTATTCTAGTTTGCTATTGTTTCCCCTAACTGCAAATACTGATCAGGGTTACACGAGTGCGAGTATGGGTAAGTGTCTGGAAAAGAACGTCTCCCAGATCCTGTGTTTCCTCCTCTCATAGGTACCAGCATATCCTGCACAGAAACCTCATTTATTTAGCTACAATTGCTGATGCCACTCCACCCAGCACGCAGAAGCCTGCAGACTGACTGCAATACCTGGACGTGAGCAGTGCTGCTTTCAGAGGCTGTAGAAATAGTTTAGAGTCCCACTTTGAAAGCCAAGAAGGTGTGGGTTTGAAAAAAGCAGGTAAAAAGTGATCTGTACTTCTGTGTTTAAAATGTGAATGTAGTTTTCAGTGCAGTATTAGGCCAGCTTTTCCCCTGTTACTAACACAGCTTAAGAACGGTAATTATCACATTCCCTTTTGCTTCTGAAGAACTCAATTCCGGGTACTTCTGGGAACAGCCTGGTTGTCAGAACAGCACCATAGGAACCAGAGCCCGTTTCATGAGTAAGGTTCTGTAATTACATGGTAAATGTTACACTGGTGACTCCTACATCCAGCATGACAAAGTCGGGCTTGTGTTCCTTATATAAATGCAGCAGACTCATTTGTATCCTGTATCAGAACAACTGTGCTAAATAAACTAAAGACGTTCTTTGTAAAGTGTAGTACATTTTGAATTAATATAATACACTAACAAAGGAGCAGCAATGTGATTTAGACTAACAGAAATGTTAACTTTCTAGGACTGGTGGGATTGCTGCACCACTCAGCAATTACGTGCAAGGGAGAAACCAAGCCGTTATTTTAGCAAGCTTTTGCCCAAGTTTATTAAGGCTTTTTCTCCGTGCTTGAAATGCTCTGTAAACAAGTCACTTTTTGCATAATCAGAATGGGTTCCTGTGCTTCCTGGGTACTGTCAGCACCGCTGGGCAGCTGCAGGCTCATGTGCTCCTATCCAGGAGGGAAGAAAGCAGCTTTGCACACCCTGGATATGGCATTCCAGTGCCACAATTAGCACACACTAACCTAATAGCCTTGATCACAGCAGGGAGAGGGTAAGTTTACATTTTGCTTACTACCATCAGAGTTATTTACTCTGTGATTCCTAAAAATTTAAGTAACGTGATTTTGGCAACGTTCACCTGCATTACTGGTTCAAAGACCCTGCAGAGGCATTGTCTGTACCCTATTCTTCTGTGCCATCACTTGAGAAAGCTGCTTTAAAGATTGGACTGTGCATAAAGTTCATTTTTATATGAAAGAGTCAGTAAGTAGGCAGTGGACAATTTTCAAACTGTTAAATAATCCCATGTTAATGAAATAAGATCTTTGTTTACAAACCGAAGTTACAGTTTAAGGTGCTGCTCATTTTCAGCAAGGTGCATATTTTAAACAGGTATGACCTATTAAATGTATATCTTTAATAAAGCAAATAGTTTACTTTTACAGAAGCTTTAAAATACAAACTGTACAGTTCCAGTTCAGAAGCGTTAGCTATTCACAAGAAGCACTGCAATAAGGGTAAGTTAACTAAGCACCAAACCCTTGCACTTGGCAGTGTAAGTGAAGTTTAAGGGCAAGACTCATTTGCCAAGTGCAACAATTCTTAAAATTACCAGTGTTCAGAACAATCGGAAGCAAAGGACAGAGTAGCACCCACGTGGTCAAAATGCAGACAAACTTTCTTTGTTTTCACAATTCACTTATGTAGGTCCAGAAACTTGCCAGCATTTGTAATTATGAATAAACTGCAAAAACTATAGCAATCATTTTGGCACTTGTTAGGAAAAAAGTTCAAAATTAAGTTGTTTTCATTAACTTCCATTTTGGTCTTAGTATGAATAACCAAGTAAGTACAACCAAATTTAGGATTTAATATTAGATCTAAACAACAAGATTTAGGAAACTTGAAACCAGTCATGAAGTTAAATAACCACTATCATTTTCAGTGGAGGGTTTTCAAAATTATAGTAGTACAGACCATTAACAATTTACAGACAGAAGCCACACTGATTGTGCAAAGCACATTACTGTAAAAAGTCTATGTACAGCAAACAAATCTTTGTAAACATGGTAAGTATGAAGTTTCAGAAAACATGGTGACAATATCATAAATACAGGCAACATTGGCATCCTCAAACAGCACAAAAGGTAACAATCTGGGCCTGCAAATAGAGCCCGTCACCATACAAACAAAAAAGGTGGATGGGTTTTAAATACCCAAATGTTTAATAGTTTTAGTGTTGTGTATACTTTTTACTTATATATATATATATATATAATGTATTTATTTTTTGGTATCTTTAGATATAGATGTACTTAGTTTGTAAAACCAAAACCAAAAAATGTGCTTTATCTTCATTGAAAAATTATGTAGTTAGAACTAATAACCCATTTTACTAGTAGTTAACATATTAGAATGATATGACTTAAGAAAAATACAAAAATAAGATTAATACTGTCAAAACTCTTATACCAGAAAATATTGTGGTTTTTAGACTCTTTCAAAGATGAAATATGAAAATTTAAATAAGCTCTAACTATATAAAGAATCTTCTGTAATCTCAATTCATATACAGTGGGATAGGTATACATATATTTACCATTGTTCTTCAATTTGTCAGCACCAGTCACTCGCCCCGATCCACTTTGGTTGGAAGATTATTCCTAATTCCACAGGTTCACTTAATGGCACGTATTGACTGCAAATAATTACTTCATCCTTTTAAAAAAAATAATGTTCTTTAGCTAACTGCTACCCCACATTTCAGTTTTTGTATCTTCTGAGCCAGCTCACAATTTTTTATCAACTGTAGCATCTGAAATAAGACTTTAAATAAATGCAAGTAGTCTCTTAGGCTTTGCTTTCACACACTGCGGGAGCACTGTGTGGATAATGCCTTTGGCCAAACGCAGCCATAGGACACAGTGTGTGTGACAGCCAGGGTGCCACTGTCCACACAGGTGTGTGACAGCCAGGGTCCCACTGTCCACACAGGTGTGAGAACCAGGGTCCCACTGTCCACACAGGTGTGTGACAGCCAGGGTCCCACTGTCCACACAGGTGTGAGAACCAGGGTCCCACTGTCCACACAGGTGTGTGACAGCCAGGGTCCCACTGTCCACACAGGTGTGAGAACCAGGGTCCCACTGTCCACACAGGTGTGTGACAGCCAGGGTCCCACTGTCCACACAGGTGTGAGAACCAGGGTCCCACTGTCCACACAGGTGTGTGACAGCCAGGGTCCCACTGTCCACACAGGTGTGAGAACCAGGGTCCCACTGTCCACACAGGTGTGTGACAGCCAGGGTCCCACTGTCCACACAGGTGTGAGAACCAGGGTCCCACTGTCCACACAGGTGTGTGACAGCCAGGGTCCCACTGTCCACACAGGTGTGTGACAGCCAGGGTCCCACTGTCCACACAGGCGTGTGACAGCCAGGGTCCCACTGTCCACACAGTTGTGAGAACCAGGGTCCCACTGTCCACACAGGTGTGTGTGACAGCCAGGGTCCCACTGTCCACACAGGTGCCATCTCTGTCAAGCAGCTCAGGTAACATTGGTGACTCAAGGCTGAGTGGTTCTGCTTATCTTCACCTAGAGTAAGGAAACTGCCACAAAACTCAGTTTTGCAACTGTTTCTGCAGCAGTTCCCAAATGAACTCGCTTGTGTGGCACAGGAAAAGCTGCTGTTGCACTTCATTTTAAAAAAGCTGCCCACAGGCTGTAATGGAGAATACAAAGGCTCTACAGCTTGTTCTTTATAAATTTAAACACAAACAGTGTTGAGCAAAGGGACCACTATATATTTGCTTCAACATATTCAATGTGTTTCAGTAAGATGTTTTAACTATAAATCTATATGAAAAATAGCTATAAAATACAGTGTTTCTTGTATGGTAGTCCTTCAGCAGTTCTTTTTAGAAAAAAAAAATGTCTTGAAAGTAAAGGCAATTATGCATTTTTAAAAGCATTTCTACATCACAGTTTTGGGCTGTTTCATGTACACCAAACATATTGGCCATATTTGCTCAGCACTGTAACTCAGAATCCGAGAGTTTGTCCATCTCACCCAAACCCCCTCAGTCCCACATCAAGAGAGAAACAGGAGATAGCCAACACAGCACTGTGAATCAAAGTAACGTCGTTTTTGTTTGGCCCTGTGCTGCATTTTCCAGTCTGAGAAGCAGTTAGTACTGGTGCAGGTAAGATGGTCTGCGCTCGTGCTTTACTGGAAAAGATTTAAAGCCCTTGTTGATCTGTTTTTGCTGGGAAGCCTGTTGGGATTGCTGCTGCTGCTGCGCGTAGGCGAAGCTGGAGGCGATGCCGGCTGCCGGGGCGCAGTCGCTGCCCCACATGGGCGACTGCAGCAGCTGCATGGTGTCGCTCCACTGGCTCACGGGGCCGCTCATGGGGTACAGGGACGTGCTCTGGCTGGGCAGCGTGCTCGGCACGGAGGACGTGTGCTGCCACGGGGCCTTGGGAGGCCACGTTTTGGTCTTGTTATCCTGAGAAAACAAAATCGGTTGGGGGGGGCTTGGTTTAACAACAGAACCTCGCTTTTTTGAGGCAATATGTCACCTTATCACCTCATGATATTTTCACAAGATTAGTTTATATTTGAAAGCTGAACTGATGCACACATATAACACTCTCAATTCTTAAAATATCTCCCTGTTAAAAAACATTTACTTCAGTTTGACACACAGTGGACCCACTAAAAGGGGAAAAGTAAATGGCTTCCAATTTTAATATATTAAGCTTGGTGACTGGCAAAAGCATCTCATGCTACTTGAGTGCAGATGGTTTAGGTTTTCACTGCAGTAAGCAATCTGGAGATGCAGGTGCTTTTCCAGTTGCCTGCCTCATGCAGACCTACCCCCAAATGGCAGCAGGAGAAAAGACTGAACAAAGCCACGCTGAGCTCACCTGACTGCGGTCATCTGCTGCAGAGAGGAGAGGAGGCGATGGCAGCGTGCTGGGTTCCTGCTCACCACTGCTGTGTTTTCTGCCCAGAAACAGACACACATTTACTTTTTGGTTTTAAATGAGTCATCCTCATTAATCTGTCACTGGCACAGATCAGGCAGCCTACAGTACTGTTTTCAGTGCATGTGCTTTCAGAAACATCTGGTTTCATGTATTTTTTGTTCAGTACAGGTAAAAGCAGCAGAAACTGTCAGGGACTTGACAAGGCAGTACTTCTTGGAGCTACAGCTTCAAAATTTTGGAGAGGCGAAAAGAAGCTGGGATGTACTTTTGCCCACTTTCAAGAAATCTGCCAGAAATTGTGGCTTTTCTTCTGTTACCTGCTCTTGTGGCTGGGTTTCTTTTGGTTTTTTAAAGTATCTTTTGTGAAATAACCTTACAGGTAACACAAAAGAACAGTTGAACAAGTGAGACATCTGCTGAAGCACAGTAATTTTACTGAAGAAAAATGTTCTACCTTCAGTTTAAATTTGTGATCTAACACCTAGTTATCAAATAGAAGTCCTTAACCACAGGTACATTCTGTAAGGTTTTTTTTTTTTCTTGGGTTTTTTGGTCTTTTTTATTTGTTGGTTTGGGGTTTGGTTTTGTTTTATTTGGTTGGTTGGGGTGTTTGGGGTTTTTTTGTTGGGGTGTGGGTTTTTTTGGTTGGCTTTGTTTTGTTGTTTGTGGTTTTTTTGGTTTTTTTTTTTAGGGGGAGCGATTAAGGACATGGGTTTAGATTAAAGCAGAATCTTTTATTTCATCCTTTTTGTAAAACACCCAATCAGTGTGCTCCAATGAGGCTCCCATGGGTAAGCAGCCCTTTGCAGGTCAGCTTTAGCACACTCAACCCTTCCACCTCCTCTTACTGCCCAGCTTAGCTCTGGTGTGGCCAGGCCCTCACCTAGAGAACACTGTTCTTCCTACAAGTAACAGGAGACAGTAGTACAGGAGACAGTTACTTCAGCTGAGGTTTTTTTTCAACAAAACAGCCCCTTTGGAAACTTTCTTCTGCTCTATAGGGCAGTACATAAACCACAGGCTTTTCTTCTTGCTCCGTGATCAGTCTCCAGCTATCTCCTGGCTTGGCATGTTAAGTCACCCTTATGTGTTTGTTTTCCTTCCCTGCTGCTTTTTTCAAAAAATACAAGTAATAACTACTTTTTCTGTGACTATTTATGAGATGGCTCTCTCCTATTAATTTCATTTTAACATTCATTGAAGCTCAGTTTTCGTTCCCTCCCTATAAAGTTTTGGCTAAGTGTAAAGATTCAGAAAATAGCTACTCTTATTCCTTTCTAATAATGCGTACAAAAATAGCTATCCAGGTAGAATCTGTGAGAAACTGGCACTGACTTTTTTTTTCATTCACTGAAAAGCAGACAGTACCTATGTATTGACTCCAGATTACTCAGTGACTGTAAACAAAGCCAGAATATCTGGCCACTTACTTCATTTTTAGAAAAGACCGAGAAGTAGTTTGAGAGAACAGTCCCAGATTGGAACTGGGTTGATATTTATGCTTCATCTTGTGCTTTTTGTTACTACTGTTCTAACTACCCTCTGCTGTGGAATCACTGAGGCTCCAAAGACACCGAGCCTCCAGCCCTTTAAAAAAGCAGAATTGCTGTAATTCACACTACTGATAGAAGTGGACTGTTGGTAGCTGAAAATACTGGCTTAGTTTTTCCATACTGAGATGATTTACAAAGGCAATTTGGCCTCCTCTTCCTATGTGAGGACTAAGCAGGCCTGTGTGTATTCCCCACTCCCACAAGGGCAGCAGCAGCCGAGGTGACACAAGTCCACACCAGGTTAGTGGCAGCTTCTCCCCAGGGCCACGGGGCTGCACCTGGGGCCAGAAATGTCACACCACATCAGGCACGGCCCAGCTGCAGCCAGGCACTCTGCAAAACCACTGAGGAGCCCAGAAAGGCCCAGGAAGTGGCATCCAAAGGAGACTCTCAGGGAAGAGGGAAAGCATCACATCTTTTCTAGCCATACTGACCCTCACTGAACAGCTGGCTGTTTGCACAGGTGCTGGTTTGTACAAGGAGAAAGCTGCTAATACAACTCACTTTGGGAATCCCCAGTCCACATCATCAGTATACGTGACACAAAGTCATGTTTGGGGAGATTTGTCTCATTGGCAGGAACTTCCTTCATCTGGCTACTCAAATGGAATTATATATAAACAAAAGGAATCTTACAAAGTGGTATATTCCTGTTCATTTGGCTCACCTCCTCTGCTTTACAGCAGCAACAAGGTCTGGCCCTGAGAACATGGAGAACAAACTGTCTCCATTAGCTGAGGAGGTCTCGTCACTTGAGCTGGCAGAGTCTCCCTGCGTACCAGACCAGCTGTTTGTCACATCACTGCAAGACAAAGTTGTATTAGTGCTTGTGTTTACAGTGCCTGGTCCAGACTCTGTGCCACAGTTGTGCTGGATCTTTGTCACAGGTGATACCTCAGAGCACAAAACTTCAGTACTTGGTAAAATGTAGCAGTAATAAAAACACTTCCACTAGTTCTGAGTGGTCACATCAGCTGCTCTGTCTGTTACAGCCTCTTCACGTATATTTTACTAAAATAATAATATCAATCAAGCACCTCTCCTCTCCAGGAAGGAAAAACAAGTGATACTTGGGTTTGGAATCACTAAGTACTCAACTTTTTCACTGCAAAACTGAGCCAGAACACATATCCATCCTACTGGTTTTGCACTAGAGAGTCACAGCTCTTACATTATGGACAAATGGACAGAGAATCTTGGAACACTTCTTATGTAGTAAATAGTTATGAATTAAAAGAGATTAAAAAATGAACCTGCTGTGAGGTACCTGCCTTTTATTAGAAAGATTAAGTGGCTAAAATCTGGAAAACTGAATTCAGTCAGGCACCACAACTTTGACAGCATCACTTTTCATGAAAACTAGGTCTTAAAGCTGTTTTCAAAATGCTCAGAGAAAACTATCCTGAATACACCTGTGCTATAGATTCCTTATTTCCTCTGTTGGAGTGACAGTCAGTATCCTGTCTGTCTGACCACTCCAAAGATGACATGAAGCATGTCAGTGCCTTGGGATCAGCACAGCAGGCAGGGCACACATTGCTCACTCATAACAGTGAAGTGCAGCTTTCAGAGATGCAGCAGCAACTGAAAGAACACCCAGTATTCCCACATTGTGCCAAGCCTGGGTGCAAAATAAACTTCTACAGTAAAAAACATACACAGCCTGTCCAGTGTCTTACCCCTCTGTGAAATACTCGGGAAAGGGCCAGGTTTTATGAGGATCATCAGGAAGAGGCCAGTTGCCACGCGTGGTGCTCGGCCGACGGACGTGCTGTGCTTGCCTCTTCTGTTGCATAGCCTGGTTCACCCCAGCGACATAGCGGGCAAACTCGGGATCAGAGCCAACTGAATGAAAGAAACCAACAAGTCCATTGCTGCCACTCAGCCATTTCTGCTGCACTTCCAATCCTTCAGCTTTGACCCTACCCCACAACAAAGTAATTCCCTCCCTGATGATAAATGGCAGCCAGCACTGGATAGGTCTTCAGGGAGCAGCCAAGAACACTGAACAAGAAATGTTTTACAAAGATGAGATAGACAGCATCCATGGTGGATAGTAATTATTACACGGAAGTACACCTGCCCCTTGCATTCCATCAGGGAAATTGTGTTTGTACTATGATCGTGTCTAGGCGGAAAGGTCCAATATCCATCAGTAGACACTGATGAAATGGACACTGTCTGGACATTTATCCACACAAGTGAAAAAGGGCAGAACAGTTACTGTGGTTGGTACCAGAGTGCAACATGACTTCCAGCTCTGTTGTGATCCTGCTCACTTGGGAAATCAGAATCTCAGATGGATCATACTAGAACACAGAGCACCAAAACTGCCTCCTTCCTACAAGGATGAGACAATCCTGAAAACATTCTGATCCTGACCTACAAAATATTTCAGAATAAGAATTGTATTTACAGAAAAAAGCAGTAATTTAAAAATTCTTCCATTCTCAACATGCTTTTTGTGTCCCAAGCATCCAATAAGGAATTGGCACAGTCTTGAGCAGACACTGCAAAAGCCTTAATCCAAAAGTGTTTCAAATGCTCCAATGATCAGAGGCGAGCAATTGCTGTATTCAAAAGACTGCTGATAATGAGTCACTGTAACTGAGTTTCCACAGCTTCTCTTTCTTTTGCCTTTTTTCTTCCCTGAGAAAAAACTTGGCAATCTGTTTTTATGGAAAATGTCTAGACTACGTGCACAGTAATTGCAGTGGGAAGTACTGAGCTGCTGGCTTGCCAGTCTCAGTTTGAGTGAAGACTGAAGAACATCCAACAGTCTTGCACAGCTCACAAAGCAGAAATCTCTCTCATCTGACGGCTCCCTACACTGAATACTGCGTTTAGAAGATACGTTTCCTTGTTCTCATTTGACACATCCAGAAAAGACCTCCTCACAGTGTTGTGTTAAATACAAATGAAAAAGACAGTGAAGAAAACTTTGTTTCTCTGCCTCCTTTATTAAGCAAGGGCTATCTGAGAGCCATCTAGGAACAAAACATCCCCAGTAGTGCTTGTTCTCCCTCTGAAATATCTTCATGTCTATTTAAGATGAGGCTGGAAGCCAGGCAGTTCCTCAGATCTAAGAATAGAGTCTAGATGGATTCTGAAGGACATGCAGGCTTTTTTTACCTGTGGACAGCATTAAGTTCTAAAGTGCTGGTATATTCAAAATAGAAGCTTGTGTTAATTTCTACTTCACTGAAAACATCAGGTGAACAGTTTTTTACCAGTTTTTTACCCCAAAAGATTGGAGCTGCCAACATTCCTTCTGCTAGTTCTTATTGCAGCATTCCTTCATCAAGTTCTTAGTGATGATCAAAATACTACAAAATACACTGTTGGGACTAGTTAGGCCTCCAACATGAAAAGCCATGAATTTCAATTTTATAAATTCTTAATCAGCAGTTTTGCATCTGAAGAAAGACACTATTTTCAGACTCTAAAAGTATTTATCAAAAAAATAAGTAATGTGTGTTGTCTCAAATGATAAATGTACAGTTCTAGGAAAGCCTGGAAACAAAAAAACGTTTTCTGTTTTACAGCTTTTCATACTACACTAAAGCTTAAAATGAGAATTTCTACACCACAGCTCAACCTGGCAAGTTCTATGAAGAAAAGGTCTTTCTAGTGGAAAAGGATTCAGTTGGAAGGATTTTTGTTTGGTTTTGGTTTTTTAAATGCCAGATCCGTGAAAAATACTGTTTACTTATCACTACAACTGTAGAAGTGTGTATCTTAATCCACTGAGCACCATTTATGGAGCTTGAGTAAGGCACCTTTTCCAAGCACCACTGTCTACATCCTTATATTCATCAAACGGAACAAAACAAGTAGTTTTATGTAGAGCAAAAGGAACATACTACAGGAATATAATGAATTCAGAATGCTGAGAATGTCCTTTGCATACCTGCTTTCCTCTCCCCACACACACATGGATTTAGTGCTTGCTGCAAATAATTCTGTCCTTCCTTAGAGGCTGTGATAATCCTTAAATCCATACCCTAAGTATGTTTTGGTAAGATGATGCTAATTCAGACTTAGAGTTATTAAGCAACAGCATAACCATGGTGGCTATTTTTGCCACAGAAACTCCACTAATTTATCAACTAAGTTGACAAAATAACTATCATAATTATGAGTCAAAGGAGCTGGTTTGAGACGCCTACACATTCCAAACACAGACAAGTGCAAATGAGCACGGGAAACTGAGCTCTGCTTTGATAAAGGGTTTCCCTGTTCTCGTGCTCCTCCCTCCAGGCAGTTGCCATAAATGCACACTACAACATTCCTGCAGCTGTGTTCCAGGCCAACAGAAGTTACATTTACAAGGTAGCAGCTGTGTAAATTGTTCTTAATACTACCACCAGAATCACACAATCACAATATTCTGAGTTAGAAGAGACCCACAAGGATCATCAAAGTCCAGCTCTCAAGCCAATGGCCCACATGGGGATCAAACGTTCATCTCTTAGATTCCACAGTCAATTTCTTGGTCTGTAGCTATTTGTTTATGACTCTCAAATTTTATCTCACTTCATCTTTGAGAATGAATAATTCATCTATATTTACAATTTATTGGTGGTCCAAAGACATGTGGCAAACCTCATGGACTTGCTCTTTAGTCTCTAATCCTTTGACATCCATACTTTTCATTGCAGAACCAGCTGTGGAACAGGAACCAGTATGACTCCCAGGGAATTGGGGAGCAATGGATAATATGGGCATATGGTAAAGATGCAACCTGGCTGTATCTCCCAGTTACAAGACTGGTAAAGAGCAGGAGGAATAATTTCGAGGACAAGGAACATACCTGAGCTCAAGAGCTTGATTTTAAACAATTTTACAAACTATGAATAGGAGGAACATCATCTGTAAGTATCTTTTCAGTACTCTGCTGTACTCCATACAGGAAAGGTCAGACTACTACAGCTGGGATAAGAAACAAGGAACAAGTTCCCATGCTTGCAGATCCCCTTCTGTTAAAAAAAGCAAATAAGCACACACACAAATCCCTGTTTGCATTGGTCAACACCCTTACATCTGGTGGGCAGCACGGGGAAATACTGCCAGCAATATTTCACAGTATTCCTTTGCAAAGGACCCTTACAAAAAACATAATAAAGGAAAAGACACACACCTGCAGGGTCAAAAGGCAGGATTTCTCCCAACATCCCAAACACTCCATCAGTTTGGTCACGATTTGGCCATGTGTTGTTTCTAGGTCCTTGTGGTTTCTGTCCTAACATCTCTGCCATCATATTGTCCATATAGCTGCTCACAAGACCCAAGCTGTACAAATCAGAGCTTAAATCTGAAAACCCAGGATTGTTCCACTGATTTATATGAGACAATCCAGCTCCAACAGCCGGGGCTTGCTGCTGTGAAGAATTACTGAGCCATTTGGCAGGTACGCGTTGCTGTGGTCCGATAGGTTGAAGCAAGTGTTGATAATACTGCATTTGCTGCTGCTGCTTTTGGGACGGCTGCTGGGACAAGCCTTGCTGAGGAGGATGCAGTGGGGTGTGAGACACAGACTGTGGCTGCTGTTGAACTGCTCCTGACTTCTGTTCCGTTGCTGTAGAGGATGCAACAGAGTTCCTTCTTTTCACCATCGGAGAAGTCTGCTGGGATTTGCCCATGTTAAAACCAGACAAGAAATCTATAACATCCTGCATTTCTTGGTCAGTTGGCAAATTCATACCTTTGTCATCCTTGCCATCATCTGGTTTGAAGAAGCTGTCCCGTCTTTCCACCAGAAACCCATTGACGAGCTGGTTATTTGTGCTCTGAGCTGGCTGCAGGGCATCTGCGCTCCGAGGGAAGTTACCGATGTTCAGGATGTTCTGCAACCGTGCGTCCATGTTAGTGGGCAGTTTACCTTTCTCCTCGGAGCTGGAACTTATGAAGACGTTTTTGGAAGGTGTATTGGGGATTGAGTAACTTCCTGTGTTACTTGCACTGGTGCAGGAAGTTTTTTTTGTAAACCGCGAAGTCAGTTTTGAGAATGTCTTTTGCAGACCCCCTGAAGATTTGCTTCCATTCCCCGAGGGCATGTCAACTTGGCTCCCAAAGTCTGAGATTTCACGCTGTAACTGGATCTGAATGCAAGGCAAAGCTTGCTCCCTGCATCAATAAAAAATACATATATCAAACCACCTAATGCGTAACTGAGTTTGTACTTTGGGGGAAAACGTGTATTTCAATAGTAAGAAAGAAACAACACTGAAGACTGCCAGTCCACCAGCTACTTCTTATGGTAACAAAGCAAATTATTCCTAGTATTTGCAATACTTTCCATTCCTTAAATTTTAGTTGTGCTTCAAGACCTAAATAGAGACCAATTTAATATAAATCAAGTATTTTTCTAAGAGAGAAGCAAATAGTTTTTTACCCTTGGATATGCTGCTGGTTTGGTTTTAAGCAGTCTCCTATATCTTGGAACATACCCAGAAGGTATCTGTGGGGATTAACAATGTCTCGCTCTCAGTTTTGACTCCTGTCTTCCCCTTCTAATGAGCTGGCACTACCAAATCCCTCAGCACAGATTATTCAACAACAACAGCTTAGTTTGAACTAGAAGAGAGATGTACCTTCCTTCCTTCCACCTGTGTATGTCAAACACAGCAGTATAGAGCACATCTACCAGCCCCAAAGTCTTCTCCGGATCCAGACTCCTCTGTAGCAAAGACATTGTTGCTGGATCTTCTTTCAGACACCTGTCATCATTAAGTTGAAATTAGAAATCAAAATGCTTATTTTTTACATTAAACAATTGTACCATATCAGTCAGAATACAATTGCTGCACTCCTGCAGAACATCATGGGAATGCCCAGGGGTTCCTGGGCTGCAGCCTGAGCAGTCTGTGCCTGCTGTGGAGCACAGAGCTAATCTAACTGTGAGGTTCAGCAGTTCAGTCTGTTGGAGTCATCACTGACAAGAGCTCTTTACAGGCACAGTTCAGCAACAAACACCAAACACACACTTCTGGAACAGGGCAAGAGCCTGACACAAGCCAGCACACGCCGAGAGCCTGAGCCCGGCAGGGTGCGTGCGGAGGTGACTCCACACACCAACAGCGCGGGAAGATGTCCCCGAGCCGGGAGCCCGCGGGGCCCCGCCGTACCGCCGAGCGCCAGCAGGCGGCGCTGCCCCGGCAGCGGGGCCCGTCCCGGAGCACCGGGACACTCCCTCCTCCTGTCCCTCCTTCCCTGCCGAAACAGCACCGGGACACTCCCTCCTCCTGTC
The DNA here is from genome assembly GCA_013397395.1 of Sinosuthora webbiana. Taxonomy (NCBI): domain Eukaryota; kingdom Metazoa; phylum Chordata; class Aves; order Passeriformes; family Sylviidae; genus Sinosuthora; species Sinosuthora webbiana. Next base: position 929,135 of record VXBN01003881.1, read on the forward strand.
CCGAAACAGCACCGGGACACTCCCTCCTCCTGTCCCTCCTTCCCTCCCGAAACAGCACCGGGACATTCCCTCTTCCTGTCCCTCCTCCTCTCCCCAAACAGCACCGGGACATTCCCTCCTCCTATCCCCCCTCCTCTCCCGGAACAGCCCCGGGACACTCCTTCCTGCCCTCCCCCAGGAAACAGCACTGGGACATGCACACGGACCTACCTTCCTTCCTGCCTTCCCCCCCTCCCGGGAAGCAGCACCGGCACACTCCTCCTTCTGGGCGTGCCAGCGGCACCGCTAGAACAGGCTGCCTCCGTAAGGAGTCAAGTGAATCAAAGGTGTTGTACTGAAATCCCTAACACTGACTCCTTCCGAGATAGAGACAAGTGCTGCCACTGCTTCCTGTTCCCACTGCTTTGAACGGGAAGAAATCCTCACAAACTACACATCAACCATTCTTTGCTAGGCGGCCACCCAAACTGGTAGGAACAGCATCTCCTGGGGCCCAGAGGTCCATGGCTCACGACAGCACTTAAAGAACAGCCCAGTGAAGAAAGAGCAAAGGCTCTCACATTAACTCAGCCCGTTCTTGGCCTTCCTGGGCTGCAGCTGGGACCTGCCTGGGTGGAGCGTAACAGGAGTACTGGTAGATTGTTAGTTTTGGAACCTTCTCTTTTATCATCAAGTTTTTACATTTTCAAGTCTCAGTGCCCCAGCACCGCCTCTCTTGCCTTGCCTCCTACAGAGGCAGCTGAAGGACAGCCCATCAGGAATGGAGGTGTTCAACCAGTCCACACAGAGGAATTTAAGGAAGCTGCACCATAATTGTGCACGTTCTCTCTTCCATTTGTACTGCAACAATTTTCCCCATGTATTTCAGTCACAATCTGCAATACAGTATTTTTATTTACCAAGTTGATGGAACTTGCACCACAATTCTTGATCCTTCTAAACTTATCTGAGGAGCATAGGCTTCTTTATTTTCAATCTGTGCCGTGTCCACAACCACCTAGCAAATAGAATAAAAGGGAAAATATTTTAAGCATTAGTTATTTTATCACCCCCAGAATTAAACTAATAATCTCACCTCCCAGTCATGCTACAGGTATAAAAAAACCCCAAATAAAACCAAACCAAGCCACAAAATCAATGTAAATTTATTTCTATTTTAATATAAAATTAGTTTAGTACAGAAACCTGTATTTTAGTTCTTCTCAGTTACATTCTGTAGTAATGATCACTATGTCATTAGCAGCTGCTCTACCTCCCTGCTGGTAGTTCTCAGTGGCCCCACACAACAGCCCTTATTTTTGAGATGTTTAGCACAGTTACTACTTTAAGAGCTCCCAAACACCTACTCAGCAAAACGTTTTAAATAATTTAACTGTAGTGCATGGTATGATATAGACAAGTAATATTCAGCCAGAAACCCTTCACAATTCCTAACATACACCTCCCACTTTTAAGGTTATAAAATTCCACACCAACATTTCTCTATTCTAGCTAATGAAACTCTACTACTATTAATTCCAGATTAAATGAAGAGAAGAAAAGTGACTGTTCAGTTTGTTGGACTCTCTCCCTTGTACCCAAAGACATATGGAAGAAGAAAGTCTTGAAAATCAACCCTGTGTCATGAACATTTTTTTTTAGACAATGGAAAAGGAATGGATTCACTTCAGATCTTTAATTTGGTGATACTAAGTTCCATATTTGGTTTGTGCTTTCTGTTGTTGTCCGGTCTGCGTGGGTTGGCCTTTTTGATCATTTCCATAATTTCCTATTTTGGTCATGCTGAAACAGCAGCTTTTTGGCAGCAGTCAGCAGTTCTTGCTTCAGTGACTAGCAGATTAGCTGGACCATTTATCCTTGAAATGGCAAAAGTCCTCTGGTATGAATAAGCCTCAAGGGACATTATTGACTTTGTTGCCATCACCTAACCTACACTTTCTGACTGGTTGTCTGTTACTGGTTATGAAAAATTGTGGAACATAAGGCTGAGTTTCTCCTCTCTCATTTTGCACAAAACCATCAAATAATACTTGAACATAATTATTTCCCACCTTCCAAATATTTTAGCACAAGGCCTTCTTTTTCCTTCAGTTGACTCTAAGCATTTGCCCAGGTTCACTCAGTTTTAAACATGTCTAAGCATGATGACAGAAGGCCACACTATCATCCACCCATGAAAATACCTCTCATTTTGTAACAGGGCAATTCCAGTACTCTTTTCTTGGTGTTTGTACTTTTCCATTTTATTGAAATTGGTAATCTGCAATTCAGTCCCATTGCATTTATAACTGTGATAAGGAGAAATGAACTCAGGAGTGATTGTTCTCAGCTCCCAAGAAAAATACAGTCTGCACCTCAGACATAAAGCCAGAGGTGAAACTCTTGATTTGTGCAGACCTGTGTCAGGTTCTGGTTGTGGTGTATGGTTGGTGCCCATAGTCCAGGCTTTATTGGGGTGTTCCTCCCCAAGGACAAACCTTCATTTCTCCCCTTTGCAAAAAGCTTTACATTTCTCAACATCTGTCAGAATCAGGACATCTGGGATTTAAACTTTACTAGGGGATTTAGTGCTCCTACAATGCATGTTGGTGTTTGCTATGGAAAGATCTACTAGCACCAAAAAAAAAAAAAAAATTATCTGTTAACATCTTTGCATGGGGTCAATTGGAAGTTTTATTTCTGCTCATCCTCTGAATGTACGTTATTTTTATTCAAACATGCAAATTTCATCAGCTGACCCAAATCTCAAAAGGCAATTCTTATTATATACATGCTAAGGTAAGAACTGAAAATCTGCACTTCAAATTATTTCTTATGTTAAAAAGTTACAGCCCAAAATGCCCAAGCAAACTAAGTCACAACTCATTGTGCTTTCCACACTTAGTAAGTAGCTTCTTAAAAGGCACATGGCAAGATAGCTTAAAAACACTGAGACTGTCAAGTAATGTCTTTTCAAATTGGGCATTTAAGATACAGATCCACACACAATTCTGAATGAATGCAGACAGCCTACTATCTAAAAACAGTTACACCAGAGCCTACGTAATGCTGTGCCATGATTCACTTATCTGCCTTCTTCACAAAATAAACTTAAAATAAACACATCCTCCCTCCCCGCCTGGTGGTGCTTAGAGAACAGCTTCCTGTACCTCAGACATCCATTGTTCTTGTTTTCCAGGTGCTTCCTCTCTCCCTTCTACCCAATGAACTCTTTAAAGACCCAAATTACAATTTCTTGTCACTGCACAAAGCTACATAGAAGCATGATTGGATGTTGTGAAAAACAATGGCACGTAGTTTATAAAGAAAAACCTCAACCCTCACATCCCCCTGAACTGTAACAAATCAAAGTGAGAATGAAGGAGAGCAGGCTTGCAGGTCTTCTGCCATGTGCACAGCTCATTATGTGTCTTTGAAGAGTGAAGCCTGCTACTTTCAGAACCTGATGTTCATGCAAAAATCTTTGGAGACATTCAGGATTCAACACAAGTAAAACTCCATAGCTCAGCAGTGTCATTTGGGAGAATGTGTAAGTTTTATGCTGACACTCTCCAAAAGTGATGACAAACTTGAAGAATGTCAGTGCTTCAATTACCAGCAGGTCTAACTTGTTATGTCTAGACTGGGGGACACCAGATTTCCAGATTCCTGAGTTCAAATATGCCTTGTGCCACTCCTCAAACCTCCTCAGGGCAGGACTTGGGTGTGCACAACACTGAAACCCCCTGGAAAGGAAATGGTGGAAGGTGCAGCATCCTCCCAGGCACTCCTCATCCAGACACTCAGGAGCCACAAACTGCTCCTGGATTACAGCACACTCCCATAGGGCTGCTGAGAACTCCTTCCTCCTTGGCCTCATTTCCTGTACCTCGCTGCTGACTCCCAGCATCCTACCACAAACTGTGGCAGCTGAAGACACAATCCCATTTAACCATATCCAGTCCTCCTCGTATTTATTACGATTTAAAACGTTTTTCTTCAAAACACCTAAGTAGAAATTTGTTAAATCCTACTATTCCACAATTTCTCTGTCCCTGCAAAGACACCACCTTCTTATGCCTCCCTGTAAAACTTCTCAGACAAAGCAGTACCATCTCCTACCTTTCAATCCCTGTACCTCAGTGAGGTAAGGACTGACAGCAGGTGCACTGCTCTTATGACAGTGATGGTCTGCACCTTTGATTTTAGGCTGCCATTATACAAATAGTCAGTTGAATTCCAGTATAATTTCAACCTACTTCTCTAGCAGGTATTTAATATTAGGGGAATATCTAAGATCGGATATCTAGTACCAAAGGGATGCTACAGTAGAAATATCTGTCAAATTCATCATTTCCAATTTATCATTCAACATTACTGGAGAACCTTTTAACAGTACCAAAAGCACATAGTTTAATTTGCTAGGTTGGAAGGTCTAGGTCACCTAACCAGCTGTGTGATTTATCTGAAAAACAGATTTACAAAACATGCAGCTATTTGGGTCCTTTAATCACAAATTCATTACGAAGCCCTGATGGTCTCTCATCACCTTGAGCAAGGAATCAGCAATGAATCAGCAAGAAGCTAAGCTACCACCGTAGATTAAAGAGAATTCAAAGAATACTTGACAAAACCATCATAAGCTACAGTGTACCTTTACCCTTGCATTTCTTTCCTGTGCTGAAAGTGGAGCCTTTTCCCCTACTCACAGTAGTCCAGAAAACCTACATGTCATGCACAAACACTTCACTAAGTGCAGAGATTGCAGTCATTAGTCATAGGAGCACAAAGGCATTTTCTTATCAGGTTCTGTTCCAAACATCTGGTTTTATCAGCTGCTTAGATACTGTAAATTCCACTGGTTTTCTTCCTCTCAAGAACACCTATGTCTACAGCAAGGCATTGTTCTGTCTTCTGTTGGAGATGTCAGGTAGCATTATTTGGTGCAGAGACGTGCTGGTTTATGCTGGGCAGGAAACTCAGCTTCCAATCAAAGCAGAGAGGAAATGAAAAAATGGCAGGTTTTCAAGCTAATTTGAGAGAGGGGTAGATGTGTGTTTGGGTCTGTTTAGGTTTTTTTTAACATTGTCATCTATAGATTTGAAAATACTCCTATTTCTCTATGAAGTAGAAACTCCTTGTGTCCTCTCTTGAAATGGAGACCAGGAAGCACCTGGTGCATTCTTCTGTTCCTGTCAACTACAGACACCACCTACAGACTCCCACTGTACAAGGACACATTTTGCCCAGAAATCAAGTTAACTGCAGCACTAAAAATAGAGCAACACAGAATAAGACATTGAAAATTAATTTCTAAACTCCAAAATATCTAGTTTCTCCTCAGGGTGTTTACACAACCTTTGTTTTCCTAAGACTATTGGTAGTGACCTACCAGTCCAGCCTGGCCAAACAACAGCTGCACAGCAGTTTTGCAGGCTCCTCTCCACGTGGAAGGGCAGACCTGGTTCAGAACTTCAGTCACGGGGGAGTCGTCCCGGGGTGTGAGTCCATTATGGCATCCGGCTTCCTTGATCAACTGCAGCATTGTGTGCTGGAAAAATAATAAACACTCTGTCCTACCCAACACATGAGCCACAAATGCTACCACCAATGCTTCCAGATGGATTTGTCATTGTTCTACATGCTCTTCAAACAGCTATAATGTCTGCAACCTCTGAACAGTCTCATATAACTAGGAGAGTTCCACTGCAGAACAGAAATACGGAAGATTGTCTCTGCTGTTTGGAACACAATACTGCTCTGAAGTCATAAGCAGCATTTCTGCTTATATTCTTGCAAACCAGTCAAAATCAAAACTACAGAAAGCACTGCAAAGACAACAGAAAAGCAGCATTTTGAGCAACTTGCCATTTCAACTCTTTCAGGAGCAAGGAACTGGGTTTATTTAAAAAAAAAGTGGAAGTGCTGATTAAAATTGTCCAAATTACTTCTGAATGGACATATTTTCCATTTGTTTATACTGAAACTACAATTAACTTCTCCATAATTTAAAACTCTTTTTAAAAAGCTCTTTTTAAACAATTTATTACAGTTTGTAAGATGACATCAAAAGGAGCTCTGTTACAAAGCATTCTTTTTAAGTACCTCCCTTAGCACCAGGCTGCGCTGACTTATTTGGGCACGTAAGATGAAGGCTCTGACATGCATCACCTGGCTGGGGAATCTTTAAGGGCTCACTTTCCTCTGTACTTCTTCATACCTAACACATCTGTTTTCAAAATTCTCTATGCCTGTGCTTCTCTCAGATTGGACCAAAATTGCTCAGGTGGTCAAAATGTTATCAGAAACATGGCTACAATGTTATCAACATGGTGTTTTCCACAGGAAGCCAGGCTGGAAAAAACACTTTTAAACACAGGTTTAGCATGTGTGCAACTTCTATTACTATTGTTCTCTACATTTTAATTTATTCTACTCTTTCTCCCCCCATCTTTATTTCTGTGGTTAATTAGGGGATATTACCGTTTTCAGCTTCAGGTTTTCTGCTGCAGACTCATTGAAGGAGATTCCTTTCAGAAAATGGGATCCGATCTGGACAGGGACAGTGGGCAGCTCACACTGAATGGGCTGAGGTGGAGTCTGTCTCCTTCCTGTTTGCTGGGCTTCAGCTTCACTGCAACAGCCCTGAAGTACAGGGAACAGATCAAACACAAGACACAAATACATTAGAAAATCCTAATACGGGGCCAAATGTTTGTGTATTTCAAGCACCCATTTTCAAGGTGAGGAGGGATGAAAGAGACCAGGTTTAGCAGATCCTACCTGAAGACTTGCTTCAATTGCTTTTGGGTTCAAGTGGAAGCCAGCCTTCATTGCATATTCACAATGACCCAAGCTCTCCAGAGCCACTTTGTAAGCCTGACATTAAACAAAAGGTTGAGATAGCACAGCTGTATCAGCAAGGAAGCAAGCACACAGTCACTGTGCCTGGGTACAGACAGGGATTGGTACAAGGATTTACCCCATTCAGTTCTATGGCATACACACACTTATCATGTAAGATTCCAAAGCTGTAATTCCCAAATACCTCTGAGCTCTGTGGCACACAATTCTGCAGGAACACACTCCTTCCCTATTTCACTCCTTGACCCACTGACTGTACTACATGCACATGAAAGCAGCAGACTTGAAAAATCACCTGCAAAGCACTGTCAATTTTCATGTTTAGCTCTTTGAGCTGATGTTCAGGGATGGCCACACTCTGTGAGCAGAAAAGTTGCTGAACTTCAATTCCTGCCAAACATCCATCACAGCCTCTTTCTCGCAGTCGAGATGTGGCCTGGAATGTAAAATAAAAATCCAGGGTGAGGAGGGTCAGCATTAAACCGGGTCAGACTTAATTAAATTTCAAAAAAGAGGAAAAAAGCCCACAGACTTTAAAACCTTCTACAGGAGATGAGAAGCAGCAGCTAGGGGAAAGGACCTGGAGGAGACTTTATTATAACTTACTCAACATCTAGTGCTACTTTGGCAGCAGAACTCTGACGTAACCTGTGCAGCACATGGGTGTTGGCCAGTACTTGGGCTCAGCATTGTTTGCTGTTACTATTTCAGCTCCCTCTCAGGACCAGGGATCCTGTTGCACAGACCACACCATGGCTGTGGTTACCTGAGGACTGACTCCTAACTCCAACATAAACAGAAAATATGTTACATCATGTGTACAAGTGCTCCTGTGTTCACACCATGATACATTTCAGAAAGTTACCGGTGATTACCGTGGTGCAATTGGAGAAGAGCCACACAATGCTAAGATCAACTTAGCACAGCAAGAAAATAGCTTTGTGTAATATGATTTTGAAAAACAAGAAATAAGCCAAATATCTACTTTTAGCTGTAAAATCCTACATCACTGAGCAGGGTAAAGCAAATAGGTGTGAGTTTGTTTTCCAGTCTAGGAAGGAGTCCAAACTGGGGGGTTCTGCTACTGCAGCCAATGGACAGACATGGGCTCACCTCACATACAGAATTACTGCATTTCCCAAAGTAAATCTCAAAGAGCAAAACCAGTTTTGAGCTACTGGCAAAGTATCACCTTAAACTTCACTCTGAAGCAGCAGTGTTCTCCTGCCAGGGAGGCTGATTCTACAGGAAAACAATGGATTGCCTTCCACTCCAAAGGAAAAATTGGCAAAGACTTCAGTATTTCAAATCCCCCTTCTATCAAAATTATTTATATTAATCTATCTACAATTATGAGAGAGAGATTTATTTAGAAACCACATATTTTTCTTATGCTATTCTAATACCCCACACAAATACTCTAAATCAGTTATTTCAGTCAATCATAAAAAATTGAGAAGTTTCTTCTATTATTATTTTGGAACTATGGAGAATCTGTATTTTATCTCTCTCCTCCCCCCACATGTTTAATACAGGATTTGATTAATATAATACTTGTACCAAACTATTTTGAAATACAGGTTTTGCATTTCTGAAAAACAGAAATAGGTGAAGTGGGTTGCTCAAAAGGTAAAAAATAAGGTTGTCGATTCTGTGAAGCCAAATTTAATTTTAACCACAGTTTAAACAAATTTTGATAGCAATTGCAGGGCATTTCTAGAAATTGTAGTAGTTTTAAGAAGCTAAGTATATTACACAGGAAAATTAACTACTTTTATGCTAAAGAAGTACAGCTATACCAGGATTAGACCTGTTACAATTATCTGTCATACACCTAAAGCACTCCCAAATCCCTATTTTATCCAATGAAATACATTTATGCTGCAGTAAAAATCACACATAATCCCTCAGCGTGCACGTAGCTCATCTGTACCTTGCAGATGTTAGTCATAAATGGAGACCTTGACAAGATTTCCAGTCAGGATGACTAACAAACCATGTGAGCCAAATGAGACTGGTAAAAGCACATGCTCCAAGACATCTGCATTTAGGGAAAACACACACTCTGTGTCTGAATCCATTCTGATCTATCAGTCTCCAGACTTCAATGGTGCCAGGAAAAGCAGAAAACCTCATGAAACTGAACATTTTTATAAAGTACTGGTTTTGGCTGGTAAAGTAAGGATTCCACAGATGACAGGTGTTTGGGAAAGTACAGGTCCAGAGAGTGGCACATTTAAGTAACATGGGTCACATTCCAACGATGGATGGATCAAGCAACATCAAGCTTAACAACATGAAGACAACAGTTTTAAACATTATCACAAAGACTTAAAAGTATAGAATGGAATTTGTGCTCAAAATTTGAGAGAAATAACCATTATCTAGATTATTTTTCATCAAGATTTTGCTCTGTTTTCACAAAGACTCGTTGAGTTTTTTATTTTTACTTCCCTCTGCCCTGTTTGAACACTGGTATTTTGAACACTAATAACAAAAATCTGTTTGCACTGCTTGTGTGCAACCCAATTGCAAAGGAAACTTCACACAGGGCAAAGACACTGCAATCATCACATGAGGAAAATGAGTTTTAGTGTCTGAAAACCAACTGTGCCATGTTCCCCCCTTCAAATGCAGCATGTCTTTAAAATCAGGTATTTTCCTCCTTTGTTAGGACACCCAGGCTGACTTTAGGTTTCCCTAAATCTACTGTGCTTACAGCAAGACCTCCATACCTCTGCTGCTCCTCTCCATGATCTTATTGCATCTTCCAGCTCATTTGTGGGGCTTATATTTGAGGCTCCAGTCCCACTAACGTTCTTCCTCTCCTGAGCTACAGCTTCAGCAAAGCAGGAGTGTGCCACTGGCTGGACTTTCTGCAAAGCTTGGGACAGGAATTGGAAGTGGACCTGCATCACTGTCAAGAAACATCGCCCAAGTACCTGTGGGAGACAAACAAACCAGTTTCAAGCACACAGAAGAGCTCATGGAAGTTTCCCTTCTTCCTTTTTGTTTGGTGTTTGGGGTAAGGAACTGTGTTAAACTCTGATCTTTTTTAATTAAAATAATGCTTCAGATCGTAAGTAAGATATGATATTTAACCATTTACTTTAAGTAAGAGTAAGTGAGCATTAGTTTCAATGAATGAAGGGGACACGAGACTGATTCTGAGTCAGTTTTAGTTCTGCACTCGAGTTCTGACCACTTGACAAATGAAAAGCAAGCTCAGTTACTTGGCAAAGATCAAGAACAAAAATGGGAGTAGCATATTATCACAAGGACAAAGTCAACACCAAAATCCACCTGCACAAAGACCTGGCTGAATTTCTGATAAAAATCCAAAACATGAACCATTTTAAAACATTAACATAAAATGTAGGAGTTGGCCCAGCAGTTCCCCCTCCAGGCAGTGGGTAATGGCATCAGCAGCCTTTTGCCCCATAACCCCAGACACAGAGGGCAAAGCTGAGCCTGGCACTGTGTGACACTGGAATACTGCCCTGCAGGGGGCTGAGGGCAGGACATGCCACATCCCCCCACGGGCCTGTCCCCCCAGCTGTGCCCAGAGACACTCACACACCCTGGGCACCAGGGGCACAGCAAAGCTGCTGGCCCAGAGCACTTTGGTGCCACCACCCAGGGACATCCTGCAGAGCCAAGGGCTCCAGAGGGAACTCTCCATCTGCCCCCCGGGCAGGAAAAACCTGACAACCAAGTGTAAAACTAGAGAGCTGCAGAGAAAGAAGGATTTTCCAAATCATTGCAGAAAGTATTTAAAAACTATTCAAAGTGTTTCTTTTATGGAGTTTATCACACAAAGCGCTTTAAAATGTGTATTTGACTTTGATTTATTAAAAAAGGCTCAACTCGAATTCCATTTTAGGAATAATTCATAAAATACACAGATAATGTACAAAGCCATCATGCCTTGGAGCCATTAAATCATCTGCCTTATTTCCAGCTACATTCTTCTGGAATAAAACTATTCAGACACAATGTATCTTCCTGGCAGGACTCTCCAGTCACAGGAACAGTTATATGCATCCACTATCTACTTCAGAAGAACCAGTGGTGGCAGTGCTTTTTTCCACTGCATCCAGACTTCTTCTGACATTCCATTCTGGTTCAATCACTTCCCTTCTTTGTACAAGGCATAAAATTAAACATTTTTGGTACTTTGACTGACCTCTGAAAGTGGAGCTTGCCTTATTAAAAAAAAACAGTCAGCAAATGATAAAATGAAGAAAACTCCAACCTTCCTGGGTATGAGATTAGAAAGATTTATAAGAAAACTGCAGGAAGGCAACTGGTGATCTGAATTATTTCTGCGTAGGAAGAATGCAGTTCTCAGGGGAAGATGAAACTAGTGCTCATTAGGAATTTCAAGCTGATTAAATTTCAAAGAATATTTAAGGTACAAAGGTTGAAGTTTCCCCAGCCTGGGAATAACACTCAAAATAAACAAATGATTTAGGTTTTAAGTGGCAGCACACAACATTCCTACTATAACTTACACTGTTAAACAGTGGATAAATAGTAACATCTGCTTTACTGAACTTCTATTTTGTTTGAAAAAAATCCATTTCAGCCTTCCTCCAAAATGGGTAAGGATGGTTGAAACTGCTTCACTACCAAAATGGTGGAGGATTTTTGCACTGTTAAACACTCCCTTTGGATGGATGGCAGATGCCAAACTCACTCTAAAGCTTTAAAGAGCTTTAAAGTGCTCACTTGGTCAGATCCACAGGCAAAGAGCCCAAACTTTCCTTTATCCATGGGGAAGGCAGTGACCTCCCCTAGGCAGGGCTGGGCACTGACCCCTGTGCAGAGCAGCACAGGGAACCTCTGCTGCACATCCCTACAACAGCATATGGATGCAGTGTTCCACAGTTAGAGACACCACCGTGTCTTTTTCAAGATTATTTTCCCTGTTTTCCCATGCAGAAGTGTGTGACTCCTCCTTCAGACCAGATTAAACACAAACCCTACAAACGATGCAGGAATCAAAGCTGAACTGGAACCACCTCAGGTATCCACCAGTGAGGTTTCCTTGGGAGTGCTGATGTTTTCTCAATTTCTTGGATTCATTTCTATTGCACAATGAGGTCTTCAGCTCCCAAACTTTTTGTCCCATGGAACACAGCTCCATCACCCTGACTTCCCTGACCTTTATCAGGCAGGGCAGCTGTTTGTCTCAGCAGAGCCTTACCTGAAGGAATCTCTTTTTCTGCTAAAGGCAGCTGGAAGCAATGGGACTTTTGGTTCCCTACCAATAAGAGCACCAGGTGAGATGTAGTGTTAGGTTACTCTGTCCCACTTTATCCTCCTAATCACACAATCAACTTTGGAATATTCCACTGGACAAGGTGTACACAAAATTGCCAGTTTTCTGTGCTAAACAGGGATGCCATACAAATTCTCTGGCAAGAAAATCTTGTACAACAGATTTCTTATAAAAGAACACTACCAGTAATAATGTCAGTCTTCCACACTTCATACAAACACTGACTTGCAGTTCTCTAAGTACCATTTTATGTAGTAGAACTGTCTTTTTTCCCTTTTTTTTTGGCTATTTCCTTAAACAAGCAGAATGCTCAAAAAGCCAAACACCACAACAGAATTATTCTGTGGTTTCCCTTAACAGCACCCCTGGTGGCACTGAACTGGTGTGCCCCATTGTGAACCAACAACCTTCCTGTACATCACCAGAAGTGGGCAGAATATTATTCATTTTTACTACAAAGCAGTTCCCTGCAGTTCCAAGGAGTGATCCCATGAACAGAACACCTCCAAGGGAAGACTCAGTCCTGCCCATGGGCTGGAATCACCTGCAGGCTGAACTAGATCCCAGCAGAAGCTGCAAGACTTGGGAAACCCAACAGACTCGTTTCTTCCAGCAGTGACCCTAAAAGCTGCTCATGATAATCTGATCCTGACAGCTACAGAAGTGGTCACTACCATTTTGCAGAAAAACAATTTGGTGTGAAGCATTTTAAAAATAAAAAGCAGCAAATAAAATGTGAGACAAAATATTTTTTTGCTACTAACAGTTCCTCAACTCAGAAGAGTCTGGAGCCAATCCCTGAAAATCCCAGCAACGAATAATTTAAAAAATAGTTAAACTGAGCTTCACAACGTTTGCGGAGGAAAGCCAACATTTAATATTTACTCAGACATTTTTGTCTCACAAGACTCTTGTTCAAAAAAAATCTTAGGCTATTTTATACACACAAAAGCCAAAAATTATCTCCATTTAATACAAAGCAGAACCCCCAAGAATATATTTGGTGCCCATCCTTTTGTACAGGAAGGCAACGTGGACATTCCTCTCATTGCTACCACGGCTAAGACAATACACAAACCCTGTGTAACTAAGAGTCATTCTTTATATTTTGCAGCACTGAGGCTTCTGCAAAGCTTCACAAGAGATGGGGAAATATACTTACTTTTACCAGTTCTACTCCTTCCTACGGATTTGCTTTAATGCTTTTATTAACAGAAGTAGAGAGTTACTGCATTCCCCCAGCTGACAAACAGATATGGAAAACACCCTCTCATTTACCCTGATTTCCAAGCTGTTCCTTGCACAGAATACCCAAGAATTCAAAGGTGTTTGAAATGGGAAAAGAAAAAGAAGAAAATAAAAATCAGCATTTGCATTTCTGAAATTGAGAAGCCTTGGGAAACTCCATCTGTCACCACACTTTGATCAAGAGAAGTCACCTTCTTACACAGCCTGGCAGACAGCTCTGAACTAGCAAGCTTTGTTCTAAGTAACAATAAATAAATTAAAAACCTCATCCTGTGGTGCTACAGTCCAGGTTGCACAACAGTTTTCAGTCCAAATTCAAGTCAGGTACGGTCACCAAAACTTAAGTTTTCTTGACATTGCCTTCCCTGGAGGCAGAGCCCACTGCAGTGGATAAAGACATGTGGCACCTCAGAAAAGCCACAGCTCTCTGCTTGATTCCCAAAGCCAAACCTGCTCTGCTTGGACTTCTCATTCCTTCCAAAAACTACAGCCTGTGTTAAGCAGGTTTAGGAAAACTGCATTTTCCTTAGCTGGGGTCACACATACCAGGTCTCATTCTCGTGTCCTTCTCATGAATTTGGGGTTCTGCTCCACTGAAGCCTGAATTACAGCTCACCCCCCACTGCCTCCATCCACAAACAAGAGCCTCTGCAGAGCCATTCTCAGAGCCCTGCTGAGCTGCCACTCGGGGCTTTCACCATCTCTAAATCCTCTCTCAGAGCTGAGAGTCCTTTCAGTCACCCACCAGAGAAGCTGACAAAGCAACTTCAGCTGTACCTGTACTCCCCTGCTGGGATTTTCCAGGGGAACAATTATGCTGCCTCACACTCTTCCCCCATCACTTCCCTGTTCAGTAAACTCTGATGAAGTCAGGCAAGCCCTTTATGTTTTTCTGCTTACATTGTGAGTTTTTTAATCCTGCTGGCAGTTTTATGAAATGTTAACTTCGCTATCCACCAGGGGGAATAAAGCAAACCACTTTATAAATAGATATTTCAGCATCAACAGCTCACTCTTCAAAGCCCAGAAAAGCACAATGGGAGAGGATCTCACCAGGTCACCCTTCTGTCCCTAGCAAGGAGCAATTTCTCCCAGGTCAGTTTTGCCAGATGCAGGTTTAACCTGTTCTGTAAGCTCTGCTCCCTGCTCCCTACCCTTTGTAGGAATCTGCATCAGTGCTCCACTGACATTACAAAGGATTTCCACAGCATCTAATGAGAATCTTTCCTTCTGAAATTTAAGTTCCTTGCTCCACCTTCCATGGACATGAAGAACAGACACTGACATGTTCTGGCAGCTTCTCACATACCTGAGCAATTTGGATTTTCCTTCTCAGCCTCCTCCTCTGTGGAGTCCATCTTTTCAATTTCTCCTCTGATGTCCTATTCCCTGGATGTCTGACTACTCTTGCTACTCTCCTCTGCTGCCTCTCCAGCTGCTCCCTATTTCTCCACATGCACCAGCAGTGCTGTGCATGTGCACTGCTGTGTTTAAGGCCACAATAACCAGTGAAGAGTTGAGTGCTCAGTTCATGGTTCTTGCAGGTTAGGGTTGTGTTAAATACACAGTAACTGTCTCTTTGCACAACAGCAACAGCACTGGTTTTCTATTTCCAGCTGCACAACACTGACTCTTACCCAACACACGGCTCCCACAAGCCCCAGGATGGTTCTCCAGAACTGCTGCCCAGCGGGCTCCACTCCTGAGGCTGAAAAAGTCTATTTAAATATTGCAACATTCAGCTTTCCCCACTGAATTCCATCCCAACTGGAAAACTCATTTGTTCAAGATTATTTTTAGTTCAGCAGGTCTCCCAGCATACTTATATCCTGTGCTTTCAAGTCACCTATAAACAAATATATTCCTCTACTGGCCTCTGCCAAGGTCCATTTCAACAGTGAGCAGTTGCTGCTCCCTGGGCATAGCCACCCAACCCCTCTGCCTGCAGAATCCATCATCTACCCCACAGAACACCACAGTCCTGACTGACCCACAGAACAACCACGTGAGTTGCTGTCACATCCCTACATTCAGCTGCTGCTTAAGCCAAAGCAGAACACAACACTTGTCTCGTTATACAGAAGTTCCCATAAATCTTGCATACAGACATTTTTCAAAGCCATGTGCAAGATGCAGTTTTAAGTAAGAAAAAGATACCAGAAAAGTACCATGACAGGTGGGACAGCCAAGAGGTGCAGGAGGAAAGCACAGAAGCAGCTGTTCTGCTGCATTCTCCACACACTCGTTCCCAGCACGGAGCTGCCTGGGCAGGGGAGGGAGCACTGCAGCTGCACAGGAGCCCTGAACAAGAGCTGGGGCTGGCCAGGTAAAGCTGGGACCAAAGCAGGTTTCTCTGCCTCTAGGCTGGCAGCACCTGCACCCCCCTGATGCAAACACTGCTTTGCTTCTGCTGCTCAGCTCCTGCTGAGCAACCCCCTCTGCACAGTATCGGGGCAGGGCAGAACCAGCACCCACCACTGCCTGTCCATGTCACAAAAGCACTTCTACAGGTGGCTCCAACACTTGGAAAGACAGTGTTTCCAAGCACACAAAAACCCCTAGAAGACTAGTGCTTTTTGCTTTTTTTAATTCAGGGAGTCTTTCAGCACGTCTATTATAAAGATCAATAAATTACATAAACTCATTTTTTTATATGCATTGCTATAGCTTTACCAAAAGAGTGATGTTATTGGGCTGTCTTTAAAACTATCAGCCTACAGAAGACATTTATAGCAAATATAGAGCCCATCTTCCTTCATTCTATATCAAGCATACAACACTGAGAACTGTAGTACAAATGCAGGGAGAGCTGTGACTGACAAATTGCATCCTCCTTAACAACTCCATCTGGAAGTGGTGCAGTCAGAGAGAGCAGATAATGCCTGACAGGCACAAACATTCACTCTTATAAAGTTACCTGAAATCTAAATGAAAACCAAGAGAACTTAAAAGTAAGTTTTCCATTCAGGATGTAGTTCTGAAGGAATAACTCTGCAAAGACTGCTGCAAAGTGAAGAAATATGTCAAAACACAAGGAACTACTTAAAACTCCAGGGATTTATCTGTGACTATCACTTAACACTGCCAGCTACGTAACACATTTACTAGAGGAGAAATACCCAGACCTCCCCAGGCAGGCATGGTGGAAAGTTGGGGATCCTCTCTGAATCCTGATTCTTGGGGAAGTCGTGACAATTTTTTGCAGCAATAATCTCTCATACAGTGTGTTATTTTCCTCTTACAACAGCTCCAAAAGACCAAAAATGTTCTAAAGAGCGACAAAATATTATTAGTCAACTAATACATAGTTTTACTGAAACACTGATGACAATATGCTACTCCCACGTGCTCAGGTTTCCTCTCACAATGGATAATACCAAGGAAAGTGTAGGCTGATTTAGAATACGATGGCATAACATTGCAAAAAACAGAAAATTGTTTAAAACTTTTGTCTAGTTGGTTCTGCTACAGAAATACCTACTAAATACCTAATTTAACATCCATGGAGGTCAGATCCCAGAAATTACTTAATATTTTCTTAGTATATAAGAAATGAAGAGTTTCTTTTCCCACCAGCATTACCCACAAACACACAGCAAGGTGGACAAAACTTTGGCTGTAGAAGGGATTTTGAGGAGAAGGAATGATACAAATTCCCGTGCAAAACAGTATCCTCCAAGGTAACCTACCTCAATGTCCTGGAGGCTGAACTCCTTTTGATCTTTGAAGTTTGCAGCTCCTGCACTCAGCTCCATCAGCATTTTTGCTATTTCTGGTTTTATTGCTGCTGTGAGTCGGCTGGCCGCTTCCATGACATGTTCCTGCACGTCTTTCAGTTGCATAGCTGCCTTAGAGTAGTGCGAGTTCCTGAACACGCTGCTGAAAAGGTCCGTGAGGAAAGTGCTCGTACGGCAAAAGACGTTGAGGGCATCCAGGTATTTGGAGATTCCCTGCTGGATGTCTGCGATGGGAGTCGTGTGGGAGGCGGGGTGGGAGCAGCCGCCCGCAGCAGCCGGGGACACCAGGGGGGTGCTGGGGGTGGCCGAGGCCAGCGGGGCGCTCAGGGTCCTGCCCAGCTCGGGCATTTGATACTGCTGGTGTTGCTGCACTTTCTGCTTGGACCCGCCAAGCAAAAAGCGCCGCTTATAGTCCATTTTGCTTTCTTGTGCACTGCAGCAATACATAAGTGAGTGCTTGTCCAGAGAGCTCTTGAATTAACAATCACTCGTCAAATTCCTTCCTCGAGTATCTATGTACAGTAACAGTGCGGGACTGTGTACATAGGTTTCACAAAAGGCATTTCAGAAAGGCAAGTGTCTGTATAATCTGTATCAGCAGTGGGAACAGCAGCACATTTGCTGACTCCGTGTTTTCAGTGTTCGGTGCAGCCCTGCTGCAGTTAGAAACTGTACTCAAAAAGCAAGCCCAAGTATCTTAATAATGCTCTGTCTCTTGTGTGGTATCCCCTCCGCAGGCAGAAAAGCCAACTGGAGCAGAGAAGTGATCGCCTACAAGTTCTTCATGAGCAAAACATTGTCACTTGCTGTTACAGCTACAAAAGTTAATCTCATCAATGCAAGTAATAGTTTCAGAAGCAATACCTTAATACAATTCTCCCATTAGTAGTATCAGGAAAAGTGGAGCAAAGCACCGATCAACAGCGATTATAAAAGCAGTGCAGAGGCTCTTTCCTTGAAAAAGCAAATCCTTATGTCAGCAGATCAAATATCTTCAAATGTCTTGACAGATCCAGTCTGCCAACTCAGTTTACTTGTAGTGTCTCTTCTTAATATTGGAGGGGGAAAATAAAATCTGGACTGTTTACAGAAGACTTTGCAAGTATAAGCTATTAAAAACTAGAGTGTTTGTTATTGCAAGCCTTCTTCCCCTTTCCCTGTTTGTTGAGGTAGTTGTTTCCGTTGTAGCATTAAGAAGTGGTGCTTCCAGACTGCGTTTGCCCTCAATTGCAGACTCAGAACAAAAATGCACAAATGTATTTGTAAGGCCTCTAGGTCATTTCCTGTGAAGGGGGGAAAAAAAAAAAGTTTAAACATTAGAGAACAATGAGAAGGTTTAAAAATTTAACTCCTGCAGTGTCCCGGTTCACATTTCTGGGCACACACTGTCAAGAACACCCAAGATCCAAAGGGAGAGAGCTGCACTGACAGTTTAAAAAGCTGTTAGAAGACAGTGTCATCCTGTTGCTAAACTCAACACTACTGAATATTTTCTTGTTAATTCTTTCATTCTAGACTGTCAAACTTAGGAGTCTGGTCAATCCCCAGGCAAGTCTTGCACGGTTAAGAACAGTGAAAGGTTATTACTGCAGAGCTCAAGGACAGTTAATCACATTTTCTAATCTCATCCTTTAAAATTAATTAAAGAATGAAATCAATTAAAACTTTTTGTCACGCACCATAATTTGTTGCAGAACCCTCCCATTCATTTTAACAGTTTACTAAGTCAACAGATACAGGTCCTTAATATTTTTTTTTAATACAACAACAGACAAATCTGCCTAATCCTACCTGGCATTAGCTGAGAAATACAACGTTCATGTCCCATTCCAGTGTGATGGGCAGGCACCATTTCTCGTACACAAGGTGGAATACAAGGCACAACTGCCTAAGAATCTGATTGCCCTAAATAACACCCTCAGCACACACCAGAGAAGGAAGGAAATACAACTTCTGTACTGCCCTGCTCCTACTGGCAAACCCTGGTGCAGCTGGAGAGGCAAGGGCTCCTTGAAGGCATCTGCAGGAAGGTGAACAGAGCTGAGCAGTGGGAAAGGGCCAGGATGGAGCACGAGGTGTTCAATACCAGACACTGATCAAACACGGTCAGGACAGTATCAGAAGGATACAATTCCTTCCATCAGTTTGCCCAGTCCTAGCTCCTGTCACACTATAGATGCCTCTCCCCCTCTCCTACACACACCCCACTGGACTCTATCAAACAAGGAAATCCTTTTCCTTACTGCAGCAATTGCAATGTCCCCGGCACTTAGAAGAATAATCTGGGAACCCTTTCATTCAACAACAAACTGTTCCTTTAGCTATTATATTTGAGCAATGAAATCTGTAGTACTATTGTCAAAACGGTTGGGGAACAAAGATTTTATTTTCAGTCAAAATTTCTAATTTCCATCTGTCTGAACACACACAACGTGCATTCATTCCCATTTTGGCACATATGTAGGATACAAGCATCCCACAGATAAAGAAGGCGGCAAGACACAGCAGGACAAAACACCCAGAGCCGTGGAGTCTCACTCCCACTAAAACAATAGGACACAAGTTTTTCAGAAGTCATTGCTGCAGATTGTTTTGCTTTGGAGACCTAGATATTCTATAATATCTAAATATTCTTTCATATTCCCCCTTTTTAAAACCTAAAACTCAAAGAAACTCTCATATGCATTTCAGCATCCTTAAAGTATTCCAAGCTGACTACTTACCTCCCTAACTACTTTATACTTCTCTCAGTATTCACAAGGAATGTATCAAAATGCAAGAAATTCATTAAAACAATAATTTTCTAGGAAGTCTTGATGTCACATGCATAGCTGAAAGTAATTTTCTCCTTGTTTTACAAGCTATGGTGCCTTACAGTGGAGAGCATGATTAAATTGGTTTCCTTGATTGCATAAAAATGTAGATGGAACAAGAGCGTCGGTTAATTTAAATGCAACATACAAGTAAATTAGTGATTGTTTTTCCTAAGCAGACATGAAATTTCTCATTGCAGAGGAACTTAAGAAATGATCATTAAAGAAAAAAACTAAGAAGGAGGGGTTTCCAAGCTCTGGGGCACTGAATTAGACAAGATTATCAGAGATGCACTCAGCTCAGTGCTTGTGATGACACAGGAAGCCTTTCAGGATCAAACACACTGAACTCCTCATTTGGAATGGTCAGATATTTCACCAACACATAAACCTGCTGCATCCTAGAAGAACATAAATGCATGAATAGGAAACCGAAAAAAGAGGCGGCTTCCTATTTTCTACAGTTATAAACAAAAATGGCAAATCATTGTGTTTTACTTCCAGACAATTCTGTAGTCAGACTTGCAGGTACTTACTCAATTATTCAGCTTCAAAATTCCCCTGTAATAAAACCTACATGGAAGCCTAAAGAGGACAGCTTGTATCTTCAGCTGATATTTATTCAGAGAGAAGAAAGCTGCACGCCTCAACACCAGCCATGTGTCTGAACACCACGTCTGAAACTCCATGATGAGCTCTCTGACACGCTACATACAAACCAAATATTCCTCCTTTTGCATCTTTTCCTGAAAAAACGAAGCACAGAAGGTTCCTACGCTCTCCCCTCCCCACTGCTTTTGGTGCATGGACTAAAAGTGAGAGCTCCACACTGAACTGGACTGGATGGACTTTAGGCTAATCTAGCTCTTGCCACGGGAGGGGGAAAAAAAGTAACCAAGGTGTTTCCTTCCAGTGATACAAGAAGAGCATGTTATCACCCAAAATACAAACCTTCAGCTTATACTTAATTTTGTGGAAGACAGAAATACTCACAGAAACCAAGTGAAGAAATTATAAAAAAAGTTACCATAGCACAAGAACAGGTATTTTTTAGTCCTTCCTTTATGAATCAAAACCAAAACACTGCTGTTCAGGTGCTATTGTAATAGAACTAATGTACAGTATAAACTTAGCTCCACACTGAGTACTACCCTGCTCAAAATGGCAAAACACTACTGGAAAAGCTCAGCACACTGTTTACATGCTCACTTCAAGGAGTTCATGCTGAAGTTAAGGAACTGCTACTAGTTTGGACTGTCTGAACTTCCAGAGAATCAGCCAGCTGCACAAGCTGCTCTAGAAATGGCCACATTTGCATAGAGGAAACAGAAATTGCAGGAAAATGAGTGGAAATGCAAATTGAGTTTGCTACTTTTTATAAATGCAGCATCCAGTTTTGTTTTTTTTTTGTTTTGTTTTGTGTTTGTTTTTTTTTGTTTGTTTTGGTTTTTGTTTTTTTGGTTGTTGTTGTTTTGTTTGGGGTTTTTTTTTTGTTGGGTTTTTTTGTTTTTGTTTTTTGTTTTTTTTTGCTTAGATACTTCCCAGAAAAATGTTTTTTCCCAACTTCACCAGTTGCAAGAGATACAAATAAACAGGGAAGACTTTCAGACAAGTGGAATTTGGTACCCCTAGTTTGTTCAGGACCAGCATGAGTGGTCTAATCCCCCACCTGTCCTGTTTGGGATTACCCTGCTAGAAGAGAAGGTAACTTTTTCCTTGAATCAACACAGGAAACTGAGCAGAGGAAATAGAGCTTTAAAAAAGGTTCTGACCTCAGCTTTAAAAACTGGAAAAGTTTGCCTACAAATGATGTTCTGTATGGATTCTGTCGTCCTTCCAGTGAATATGCAATAAAACACAGAAGAGTAAGATAGCCCAAAACACCTGAGCTAATTTCTTTGAATGTAACACTTCATGCTATTTCATGCTGGTTTTAATTTTATGAGACACAGATTCCAAATCTCAGGATGAACTTAACACCGCACCCACCATTTATGTAAAACAAACTAAATTTAATTAACGTTCAAAAAAAAGCAAACTCCAAAAGACACAACCCAGAGCAGCCAGATTGCTTACCCGGGAAAAGCCTGAACAAACAAACCCACTGTGAGGCCAAAAGGCCAGGAAGCTGCCAGAGCCAAGGGCCTCCTGTCAGAAACACACACAAGTCCCTCTGGCATTTAGTGACACAAAGGTGGTGCAAATCTGAACGGTACCCCACAAGGAAAGGAGTCATTCCACCTTCAGTTTCCTGCCACTAACGTGTATGATGTCCAAACGTGGATACCTTAAACCAAAGATACTCTAAATGGTCCTCAACACCTGCACAGCAAACTGGGAGCAGGAGGGCAAGAGAGGTCTGCACACCACCCCTGAGGACTGGTCAGTGTCCCTCTGTCCCCACCACAGCTGGCTCAGGGCTAGGAGAGTGACCAGACAACAATCTGTGTGTGGGCATCCAGCCCCAAAGAGCCTGGCCCAGGAAAGCCCAGGAGGGGAAGGATGGGCAGCACAGAGCACGGAGCAGCCCGGGGCACAAACAGGAGCCTCAGCTCACCGAGCAGCACAGCCAGGACAGCAGGGACACAGCCAGGGCTGCACAGGGCAGCACACACAGCCCCGGCCAGGGAAGCTGCAGCCCAGCAGGGTGGTTGGAAAGCACAGACATGACTGAAGCAGGAGAAATGGGAAGGAGTCCAGGGGGAGCCCAGGTGAGGCACACCCAGCCACATCCCCAGGAACAGCCAGGCCTGCACAGGGCCCTTCCTGCTCCTCCTTTCACACACATCACTGAGTGGAGCTAACAACACAAGTGGACTGGGACAGATAGTGGAAACTCCTCCAAGGAAACTCTTCAGGATCCTCATAAACAGGTTAAAAAAACCAGTCAGGTATCCCCAACTACTTTTGGGGAGGGATTTTAAGACAGACATCACATTTTTAACTGGGAGTTGGTTCATTTTACACTCTCCCAGACAAGATAGATTACAAAACATATCCATTCAAAAATATTAGAAACTGGAATCCATAGATTGGGGATTCAATATAAAGAACAATTCTAATTTCAGCAACAAATCTCAACCTGATAAATTAAATTCTGACTTCGACTACAACTTCTCCACTACTCTCAGTGCACCACATCTATTAATATTAAAATTGCCACAGGAATGGCACTTGTCTAATATATTCAATCCACCCATGAAATGTGTGTGGGCTTTTAAAACTTGTTTTCATTTTCAAACACTGTTTTGAACATAAAACTCTTCAGAATACTATAAGAGCTGAAACTACATTTCAAAAATTAAACTTCTCAGTCAACAAGAAGAGCCACCTTCAAATAATGCTGACTGACAGAAAATATGCATCCATCTCTGACATCAACCGAGTTATTCTGCACCTGGAATTTCTTACCAACACATCATAAATACTTAAAGCATGCAAATGCTTTTATAGGAGTTGACAGGTATTGATTACCTTCACTAGCAGGGCAAATGAGGCTTAGGGCTTTTCCAGACTCATTCCCACAGCTGGCAGGATGGAGGCACAGCCCCAGCAGCCTGGGAATGGCAGAAGGGAGAGGACTCTCCTCACCAAACCCTGACTGCTTCTGGCCTGGAGCTACAGATCCAGGAAGGAAAACCAGCATTGCTTTCCAAGGCTTCCTAATGGGGTGGGCTGCAGCCTGCGGGAGACCCAGGCACCCCCTGGATGGGTTTTTTAGTTTGGGGTTTTTTTATCACCCAAGTTGTAAAAATCTCCTATTAAAGGAGGATAGAGGAAAAGTCAGAAATAGACCATTATAGCAAAATCATTTTAGTTCTTGTTAGCTCATGTATTGCTCATTGGGATTTCTTTTTGGCTGCTTGCCCAGAACAGTTGGAGGAAAAAAAACCAAACCAAAACAAAAAAGTAGTCAAGGGAATCCTTAGCGAATCCATGAAGCTCCTGCTGGATACATTCCTCTCGGGGTGTCCCGCTCCCAGGCCAGCCCGGCAGAGCCCACAGCTCCTCTCTGGGAGCAGCAGCAGCACTGCCCGGCCCCAGCCGGGGACCGGGGCTCCCAGGACCCACCACGGGCCCGGGCACTCGGCACTGCTCAACAGAGTCAAACCAAGCACTTCACATTTCAATACTCATTTATTCATTTGGAACCTGCTCTCAGTTACCAGTGAAGCAATTACCAACCAAAGCACTGAGATCTGTTAAACCAGCAGCCTGCTTTTATTAACTCAAAACACCAATTTCACTGATGATATATCTATCTAGTACTTATAGACAGTCTCTGAACTAATTTATTATGATTTTGTCTGGAGTTTTCTTCCCTTCAAAATGACACTCCTTAAAGCAATGACAGTAAATTGTTTGTGCTGATTTGTGTCTTCTGCATTAGTACTGAAAAATCCTGTAGAGGCACATGTCTGTTAGGTGCCTGAAATGACAAGCGAAGACAAAAATATGTCCATGCCCTGCCCAAAAAGCCCAAATAACTAAAGACTCTGTCATGAAAGCCACTCAAACAGAGAGAACTGGAAAAGGCTGAAGAACATCAAATTTGGGAAATGAGGTAAGTACTGAGGGTGCTGCCTGCTCGGCATTACACCACCTCACTTGCAACTCTTAACCCTTGAGAAGAAAACCCTATAAAGCCATGTAACTACACTCCCTAAAAGAGGAACATGGAATGTAGGTACCCCTCAGTCAGACTCAGACTTGTCAGCACAGGGAACTGGATTTTTCCAAGGCAGAGCCTACAGTCCATCAGGAGACTTCCTGCATTTTGTTTGAAATTAAACACGTCACACTCCAAATAGCACTAACTCAAGTCTCAGCAATAAGATATGACAGCAAAAGGAAAGGCTGGTGAGAGGAATGTGTTAAACCAGAGCTTCTTCCAGCCTCGTGTGCCTCCGCCAATGTCAAAAATAGATGCCTGTGTCAGATCAGGATCACTGTTTCAATCCACCCCTGGCAATAGGTGCTTATGTTATCTATTTTGAAAGCAGGACCAGTTCCCCTTTGAAAAGAGAAAGAAAATAATACCCATTCTTTTGAGAGAGCAGCCTAACAAAGCTCCTGCACACAGCAGGAGAAATCCCCACACATGACTGTCAGCCAGGGGAGACTCCAGGCTCCATCTCCCACAGGGGTGCACTCACCACCAGCCACAGGCACACTCCCCCAGCAGAGCTGGAAAATGGGCTAGGATGAGGAAAAACTCCTGGGACCAGACTGAGAGCAAGCACAAGCAGCACAAATTTCTGCAGAAAAGGCACAGCTCTGCCTCCCAGGACAGCTCACCTACAGAATTCTTTGATCCTACAGGACTGCTCAGGAAGAGACACCTTTGCACACGGACAGCCACCCGTGGGAAAAACACAATTCCCTTCCAAACAGGGAAAAACTGCAGGCCAGGGCTTCAACCCAGGGACAGTGAGCTGACAGCTTCTAGAAAATCCTGAGATTAAGTTCACATGTTCCTGTAAATGATCTTTGTATGCTCCAGATTTCACTTCCTGCAGAAGGGAAGTCAGGAAGGGAAGGCTGAGATAGAGAAATATTCAATGAAGCACACGTGGAACAGGAATGTCACTTGGTCAGGCTGATGCCCCGTGGTCCAGTCGTGGCCACCGAAAACAATTCCCAAGTCTGTCTTTGCACCCCCACCCAGCACATCACATCCACACCAAGTCCTTCTGAGCAGAAGCCACCCACGTGGCAATTCTTCTTCACCCTGCCACTCCTGATTACTGTATTCAAAAGTAAAAATGCAAACACAGAGTCCAGGATGGTGTTTCCTTTCTGAAACTTAACTGAAAAAACAAGCATTAAGAAAACAAATTTGTTTCTCAGCTGTGTACTAAAAACTCCGAAAATCACCATTTGCCAAGTTTCTGCAGAAAACCAGGGGGATGAAGACAATACAATAAAAACACAATAAAAAACAATAAAAAAGCCCAACACTAAACCATCCTACAATCCCATGAGATTACAGTAGACATCTTAAAACCTCTGGGCTCACTTCAGTAATGAACTCAGGCACATGTTTAGCTCCAGGTCCAGGCAGTGGTGTCTCCCACACGGTCAGGTAAGAGTTAAACTCCTTGTTACACCATCAATTGCAGCTTTCCAGCATAAGCAAATGTCATACTTAACTGGGAAGAGAAGTCTTCAACACACATTTTAAGATCCACACTAAAAATTTCTACTAAAATTTGTTAAAGAGGTTTAGAAAATCACTTTGAAGAGCTTAGTTACTGCTGAGTCAGTGCAGATCAAGAAACCAGGCAGAAGGCTCCACGCAGAGCTTTATTCTCATCAGCTTAAAATGATTTGTCCACGGGCTCAAACACTGCAGAAAAAGCTTCCACACCCAGAAAAATAGGAATAATTCCCACTCTTTGAGAAAGTGCATAGAGAAATAAATGAAAGACATTCTTCAACACCACCTTCTTCCAGCAGTTAGGCTTCTGAGGAAGCTTTCATTGTCCTGAACAAATCACACCTTAAACAAGACTTGGAAAGACAAGTGGGAATGTGAGCCCAGGTCAATACTACACCATTCAGGCATGACATACTGCGTGCTCTAACACATTATATATAGGACTAAGGGACTAAAGACACTAGATTAATTAGGGATAAATTTATCAACTCATACATGGAAAAAGAATCCTAACCTCACACACAGAGTGATGGGCTCTGGTCTGACCATCACCACTGAGGAAGGTGATCTCAGTTACTACGACTGACTGGTTTTGCTGAACATCAGCCTGATGCTGAATGGCAGAGCCAGAAGAACAGATCTGGAAGGGAACAGCTGTGTTGGAAGAGCCAGACAAATACTTATGTCACTGCATAAATCCATGGTTTACCCACACTTCAAATTTAGTGTGCAGTTCTGGTCTCTTATCACCCTCCCTTACAGAGGGGCTCTCCTGGGTTACTGAATAGTCTGACCACAGGCCCAGGAAATCCCAGATGCAGCAAGTTGTTGAGGAGTTTTAAATTAGCATTGCCCACAAATTCACCCTGCTCTTGCCTTTCCCTAGGTATCCATTTTAACCTCCAAGGGATAAAGGAGGTTGAGGTGGATCAGCTTTGGAGCCCAAATCAGGCACTTTTACTCTGTCACTCTCTCCACCCCAGCAACCACTGAAAGCAGTGGAACAGTCACAACCACAGAAGTGCCACAAGGACACACTGTTTGCAACTCCTCTGCAAACAGAAACATTTCCTCATCCCAGCTCAGCTGCTCCCTTTCTGACCAGCAGCCCTTCTGCTGCTCCTGCAAACACAGACACCACACTTCATCTAGGCCCCAGGACTTGCACTTCCCAGCACACACACATCTGAATTTTCCCACTGAAATAAAAATCCCTAAGCCAAACTGTTTTAAGAGTGTGTGATGCTACACAACTTTGAAAAACCCAGAGTAACTTCAGTAGGCATTTTAATTATTTTAGTACTGTTAGATGAAAGTAGTATTTTAAGGCAGAGAAAATTATATATCATCTGTACATTTAAAGCTCTTCTAGGAAGAAGGAAGTTCTGACTACTAGAAACATGAGACAGATTATGTACAGCAAATCCTGTAAAGCCTGTATGTGATTTTTTTTGCCTGTTTGCAGCAAGGATGATGAAAGCTTTCAAAACATTTGGAGTAACTCAACACCAACAATCTTTCCCTACCCAAATTACTGTGCTGCTCCTGAATTCTCAACACTTGCCACAAAATTCATCTACAACATTCTCGATACCAGACTACATCAAAACAAAGAAAAAACCCTGCAAATGCACTTTCTTAGCTGCATTCAATGTACTAATCCTAACTCCCCTGCATAAATGAAGTGGTGACACTAGCATGTATTTCCACATGGAAACTATCCTCTTTTTCATTTAATAACTATTACCATAAACTCTCCTTTGTGACTGAAATTAAAACCTAATCCAATACTTAGTAATATTTATTCTCTTCAGTTCAGAGTAGGAGCTTTATCTCAATGCTCTCCCAAACTCATTCATTGAAGGTCTCCTGCTTGAGAAGCATTAAGTATTCTCAAATGATATTAATTTCATTTCCAAAAATAGGAAACAGGAGTCCAGATCAGAAAAACTGACATCAGCACATCCCCTCAGTGCCACAGCACAGTTGCAGCCACGGGGCTTTTGCTGTCTGTGCACACAGAGATTCTGTCTCCACAGCACAGCTCCTGTCCCAGGAACAGCCTTTCCAAATGCTTTATGGGCTCACTGTATTTGAGCAGCAGTAGATTCATCACTGAACAGCTGGAGCTTTGCCCAGGAAAACAAACTATATTCTACACTGAAGAGAGGGACACGATGATTACGCCTTTCATATCCCTCTCATGTTGAAAATTATGGAATTACCAGAAAACTGTAATCATGAAAATGTTAAACTAAGGAGAATGTATTTTTACAGCAAATGAACATAATTATGTTTACCATATTTGGGCCCAAAGCTGGCTGGCAGTTCAGTCTGTACACAGACAGCAGTATCTGATTCACTGTCACAGGATATGAATAAACCAGAGCAATCCAGTGTGAATTACACTGTGCCTCCCATAACAAAACCAAACATCAGTGTGTACATAATACTATAAAAGCATAATACTACTGTAAATAGCAATTCCATAAATAGGAGTAGCTGAGTAGTTTTCACTTTAATTCTAAAAATTATTCTTGAACTAGACCTCTGTAACAGGAGACTTTTGGAACTGTCAAAATGCTTTATTTCTAACAAATCTATGGTTTGTAATATATTATCTTATGTAGAACTAATCTCTGTAGCTGATGAAGGAACAGTGGTGACAAGTAATTTGAGATCATAAAGATTAGCAAAGTAGAAGCAGGAGCATGCATACTTCATAACCCTTCCTCATTTTTTCTGATCAAAAAAGCTGCTTG
Source organism: Sinosuthora webbiana (assembly GCA_013397395.1). Lineage (NCBI taxonomy): Eukaryota > Metazoa > Chordata > Aves > Passeriformes > Sylviidae > Sinosuthora > Sinosuthora webbiana. The sequence continues at coordinate 957,982 of VXBN01003881.1, forward strand.
TGTGTCCTGGGCACAGAATTCACCTCCTCATTAAAGCCAGAATTTTTAAAGCTTAATTAAATATAGATGAGATTTTTAAAATAGCCCTAACTCATCTTGCATAGCTGGGGCCAAAATAGGATTAGTTAGAAGATCAAATATAGCACCCTTCCAGTTTATAAATCTCTAATACAAATTCAAAGGAAAAGACAGAGCCCAGACTTGCCACCTGTAACATTTCCCCCTCCAAGACCACCCAAAGCTTAGTGCTTCTCTAGCTGTTCTGCCTGCTTTACACAGCAGACAACTGGAAACACCCTTCCCCAAGCTGCTCAATCATGTGCCAGTGCTGTTACCAAGAGCTCAGACACAGCCCTGGGGACAAGGGGACCCTCCCCTCCTGTGTCCCAGCCAAGGCCACAGTGGCAGCATCACCCCAACTCCACATTCCAGAGCCCTCCATGAGCTGCTCCAGTAATCCCACCTGCTATTTCAGTCCACACAATCATTTGTTGCCTTTCATCCACACAACGTAAATGCCAAAATAAGCCACAGGTCAGCATCAAAAAGCTGCAGGCTGAGGAACTCTGCAGCAACTTTGGGTCTTCTCCATCCACTCTTTACACAGAGAAAAAGCTGTGAGAAATTTCTGTCTTCAAAAGCAATCAGTTACCCGGGGTTTATATTTTATATGCTTTCCCTACAAAGACCAGCTTGATTAAAGTTATTTTCCTTTTACTAAGAAAAACAAGTATTTTAATATTTTAACAATTGTTTTGCTGCTTCTTTCAAAACAGAGCTAACATTTTAAAAAATGGAGTTTAGTTTCCTTCAATACAAATAAATTTACACATTCAGAAGACAAATCTGGTGTAGATGCTAGGAAGGAGCATAAATAACTTCCCCCAAGAGCTCTTTGCTAACGAATGCACACACAGAATTCTGTGGGTGCCCTCCTCCCTCCCGGCCCTCAGCTGCTGCATTAACCATAGAGCAGGGAAAGGCACACAGCAGTCAGGCTGATGTGCACAGAAACACTGATGGGCTATGCCTCATGGAATGGCATCTTTCCCCTTCAAAAAAATTGCCTTGTTCGCAGGTTGAACATTATTCACCAAAGAGCTCTCAAATATTTCCCAATAAAATCATCAGCAGTTAAATAATTATCAATGCTGATCTACAACATATAAAACACAGTCACACCACTTTACCACGTCCTGAAATTAAAAGTACTGATAGCTTTATATAAACAACTAAGCCCTCAATCACGGGCATGATTTATCACCAGGTTATGTGCCAAATATTTCTGCACTGAGTTGTGCAAGAACTCTTTTGTGCAGCAGAGGATACAATGGGATATTTATGCTGGTATAATGCATTTTGAAAGAGAAACAAATGTAATGTTTTAATCCATAAAACAAATTAACACAATGGGATTGATCTATTCAGTGGAAATACAACATCCAGAGGCAAACACGGAGACTTGAACTTCCATGATTTGTTAGATCTTTGTGACACCTCAGGTGTGCTCCCCCTGCAGCACCAAGTCCCAGCAGTGGCACACACACAAGTGGAAGATCCCAAGCCCACACCTAACCAAGTGCATGCTGTGGCATCTCTCCATACTCCTTAAAACAGCTGGATTCTGTTCACAAACTAACAGAGGAGAGAAACATTTAAAATTTTAAGTGACATCTTCTGATGTGTCAATTTTACTTAAAATTTATTAGCAACATGAAAGACTAAGCTTCAGTTAAATGATGTTTAGGTGACTTGAGCTGTGCTGACACTCCTTCCCAGCAACTTTTATTGACAAAGGGCTTTTCTGCAGCACTAACAGTGACACAGTAAAGTTCTGCCAGCCATGAGACATGGCAAAGATGCCAAATACATTTAAGCAACGTCTCAGCCCCAGCTGATGCATCCACCATGGATTTGGGCAGGCCCCTTCCAAACCCCTTTTCCCCAGAATCAGGTTTAGAGAAAGGGACGTTTTCAGCCCCAGGACTGTTTGTGCTGGCGCCAGGACCCCCCCTCTGGTACCAAGCACTGCCCATGACTAAGCTGGCACCAGCAAGGAGAAGGCCACAATGCACAAGGCTCAGCACCAGGGCAGTTCTCAGCCTGCCCATTCCCATTGTGTGCAGTGCTACAAACTCCCCCACGCACCATTTTTAGCCACTGCTGAATTTCCTCCCTTCTCCCCTCCCCCAGCCAGGCTCCAAACCTTGAAGTAACCTTGTTCTGCTCCCCCCCCAGAGACAGCTCCATGCCTGAAACATAACCTCTAATCTTATTTTCTATTTCTAGCATACAATTCACGACCCTTATCCCAATTTTTTAAATTAAATATCCTCCACATTGCACACTCTGCTTCCGACAGTCAGGACAGTGCATGGAGTATGTCAGGATTTATAGCCATATGTTTCTTGTTGAGGACAATTTAACATTGCTTTTAAGAGCATTAGAAACAATGTATTTATACGATATAGGTTTAAAGCTTTCTCTGGAAAAGATATTAAATACTCCTGTCTGTACTCCACTGCAATGTAACAGCTTAATTTGTTGGAAGGTTTATCTACAGACCTTAAAATACAACAGATCTGCACTTCAGGGCAGTTTGCAATGCAGAGCATTAACTCCCAGCAATTATTCATACTCGAGAGACTATGGACATTAAGTTAAAGTCTTACAAATTACAGGGGCTTGTTATAAAGCAAATCTCATCTGACACAATTTATTTATGAGAACTTTGCTTAAACTTGTTTGGGTTTTTGCAATGACAAAATACGTCGTTTGTCACCATTGATCCTGTAACATTTGTTAAACAAAGCCAATTACAAGTGGCCTCCTGGACCAGACACCCACCTAGGCCACAATGGCAGGGGGCAAGATCTCCACTTTCAATTAAAAAAAATCCACTATCCATAACCCTCTTTCATATTTTTACCAATTATACCTGTTCTGTACAGTTGCTGGGGCAAATGTTTTTCCATGAGCCAATTCTCCCACAAAAGCACTTTGATACAGAACAGCTCCCAGAGGAATGAAAAAAGGTTCTTCTGTCTCCAAGTGCTGAAAAACAAGAAGTTTCCAGGATGCATCCCAAGGCTGGAGGTTGCAGCCTGACATGGCCAGGCCCTTTTGGAGCTGCCAAGAGGAACAAGCACGTCTGGGTTTTCACCAGCCACTCTGAGCACACCTCTGCCCCCCAAAACCAGGGATTTCAGTCCCAGAAATCACCCAGGAGCAGGAGGGAGTGCTGGGCCCTGCAGAGCTGGCTCTGTGCTCACCCTGCACAGAGGGAACACCTGGCCCCTGCCCCTTAGGGAACACCTCACTGACACTGAGGGGAAAAAGGGAATTCCCGTGGACCCACACCCAAAACATTTATAACACACCAAGATGGAAGCAAGTCTTTCAAAACAAGGCAAACTATACTGGTATGACTTGATTAATCAGAGAATTAACCAGCCTAGGATGCTAACAGAAAAGAAGTTGCCACAAGTACTTCACAAAATTACTTTCCAAATTGTATTTCAGACATAATCAGTTACAGGACAACTTGACCACAGAAGCAAAATTAAGCAAGAGGACTAATCCTTGAACCATCACATTAGGTGTTATGACACAGTATGTTAATTTTTTTACATGTGTACCTTATCAATGTGCTAGACAATCAATCTGGGTTGTTTCACACTGGTTTGCACAGGCAGTTCTAGTAAATACCCTCAGTTTGTTCTGCTTCTCTCTCCCACTCCTTCAGCTTCCATCCTATTCTGAGCAGGGCATCATTTGAATTTCTTACCACTTCCACACAAACTGAACAGTGTAAGTGGGAGGACTGCCTCCAGCAATTAAGAATAAAAGTAGATAAGTGAACACATACCAGACTCAAGAAAACCAAGTGTGAGAACAGTTTAAGGTGGCAGAGCTGGATTTTGGAATGGACTGAAAAACAGAGAAATGGTGAAGTCAAGAGTAACCTCATTAATATATTTATCCACCACTGGGTATCATGAAACCAAAGTTATCAATGACAGGAGCAGCACACCAGGAGCAGCCCATGAGATTCATTCCGAGGTGACTCCTGGGGGATAACAATCCTTTCTTTCTTTCTTTTTTTTTTCCAATACATAAAATTACACTGTCAACATAAATAAATACAAGTCAGGACTGCCTCATCCCTCAGCAAAAACATGATGTTATAAACACATATTTTGAATGGTAACTTCCAACATTCGAAAACTTCTCTACCCCACCTCAAAACGAGGCCTCAAAGTACCTTAAAAAACCTCACTGAGATCCTCGTGTCAATGAATGACAGCCACAAAAATTTATCATGCCACTAGGAAAATATGTGAAAATGTGTTTTCAAAAGGATTCTGTTAGTCAAATGGAAAAAGAGTATCACAACAGCATAGTCCAATAACCCAGCTATTTCAAAATATTGAATTAATTAAGCATTTTATGGACACTGGAGTAATAAAACGCATAATTTAAAGAACTAATATAATATTGCTTGTCAATGTAAATATAAGTTAATTTTCCCACAGTCTCTGCCTTTACTATGAAAGGTACTGAAGCAATTCTAAGTCCTCACTGAGGACAGCATTAAAGTCTTTAATTTTTCAGCACTGTTTCCACTCCCATCTCCCATAAACTTGTGGGAACACAGCATAGGTGGTTTTAGTTATGGTATGAATATTCTTCATTAGTCATAAAGAATGAAACCCAAGTCTCAACCAGAGTGAATCCATAAGTGACACCACTTTAAAATCATTGCTCCCTAGGGAAAGGGCTCCTGGAGCAGTGTCATTGATGCAGGCTGGAGCTGCATGCTGATCCGTGCCTTCATTTCCAATAAAGCCTGCAGTGCACATTCAACTAAGTCAAAACAACCCTTTCAACACACAGTCATCTACAGGAAACATTCAAATTACTAATGAGCACATGAAAAGCTTTGAATCTCACTGAAAATTTAGCAATTTTTTTTAAACTTCTGAAAGAAAACCTTTTTTGAAAAAGGAGCCCTTGACTTGGAGCACTGCAGCATGAGCAGGTCAGTCAGCAGGTGCTGGCAGCAGTGCTGTTATCACTGCCACATCCTGGAGCAGGATGGACACTCAACAACAGAGTGCCTGATGGTTCTCTCTGCTATTTAGCAACACAGTCATTAAACTAATGCTTAAAAATTAATTTAACAATTCAATTAATACTAGTAAGTACATTAATATGATCTACAAAGATACCAATGGGATCTAGTAAACACCGTATTAGCCACTGGTGACTCTGGTGCCTGCCACAAACTTCCCTGGCACACCTGGCTTCCTTCTACAGCCCTGTAAGGATTTTGCTCTGCTGGTACAATTATCCTGTTAGGTAATTACAATATCTATATTCTGCATAAGTCCACAATATGTATCTGTAGAAACCTCCCAGGGAGGTATAATGCATAAAACACAGGGATGCCATATTTATTTTCTGCATTTCTATCACGACATGAAGACTGTAGTTTTCTGCAAATTTTGAACACTAAAAACATTTCCTTCCTTCTTGCTTCCAATTCAGCAACAGTGGTCTATTTTCAATTTCTTTTCCCTACTTTTAGATTAACTCCAGCCACAGTATTAGACAAGCATCTCTACTACACACGGAGGTATTTATGGATTTGGTTTTATGCACAGCAATAGAAAATCTGGATTTCCTGCACGTACCTAACAATGCCTGTTACGTGCACACCACACCAGGCAAGTTCTCCCTGCCCAGGGAGTCCAACTTCAGTGAGACATTTTCTCCAAATTTCAAGTCTAGAAATAAATAAAATAATCACCTTCCCTCAAAGCATCCAGCAACACCCTGCAGCTGGAGCAGACCATCCCACTTTGTGCATTTATTTTATTAGGAACAATGTGTTCTAAAGACAGAACTGGGACCAACCACAATCAGAGTATTATTGGATACATGGAGGGGTTTTATCCCCTGCTACCACTTGTGCATTTACATGAAGCAAGGAGAGCTGGAGCAGTGCTTTAGCTGCCTCAGGGACACTAACTCTCACCAAAGTGAGTAACAACAACAGGAAATCTTTTGCATTTTCAGCACCGCAGATTCCTCTCCCCACCTTTCAGCTCACATTCCAATCCTCGCTGTGTAACACATACAACCAGGAGAGTTTTATACGCAAATTAAAGTCTAAAGCAGGAAAAAAAAAGTAAAACTAAAAGTAAGAACAAAAACAATCACAGGAAAAGGAGAGTGACTGGACTCAGCAGCATAAAAAAAATGAGATGATTCTGTGCCTGGCAATGAAACTGATGGGGTTTTTTACAGCATATCAATATAACAGTATTCAAGATTAAGATGAAACTATATTTTAGGGCTCTCAAATGCTATTAGTGAGGCATCCTGCTGCTTTTTGAGTTGCTGCATGCCTATCAGTAAATCACTTTAAACAGCAGAGTCACTTGTAGAATGGAACCTTAGCTCTTCTTACAGCTAATGTTTTACTCTCTGTCTGAAACAGAAAATTATTCCATGGACTGCTTTTCATATTTTTCAGGTGATTATGATTTCTTTGCCTCTGAAGTTGAAACATATACTTCATTTAGGAGTCATTTCTTTGTCCACACTTTGGTCAAAACAATGGACTTTTATTAGTCAGAAGTGACACTTATTTACTACTAATAGAAACTATTTCAATGTCACATTAAGCAATCCCTACTAGCAAGCACCTAGGAGATAACTACTCAAGAAAAGGCATCAATGAAGAAATCTTGTGGCATTGAGGTTTTTACCACATACCAATGTTGTACACAGCTGACTTATCTTAACCTGAATTCTCAGAATGGTTTGGGCTGGAAGAACCTCAAAGCCCATCTCATCCCACCCCTGCCATGGGTGAGGACACCTTCCATTGTCCCAGCTAGCCTTGGTTATTCCAAGGGCCCATCCAAGCTGGCCTTGGACATTCCCAGGGATGGGACAGCCACAGCTCTTCTGGGCACTCTGTGCCAGGGCCTCCCCACCCTCACAGGAGATAATCTTGTACTAATATTTAATCTAAAGCTACTCTTCCTCAGCAAAGGCCATTCTACCTTGTCATATCACTACATGCTCTTATGAAATGTGACAGATTTAAGCTTGTGATTCATAAAGGAAAGGGGTTTTTACCTAATATTTGCAATTCTAAAAGATTACATTGAATAGTCCCCATTACTTACTGAGTTCATGACTATGAGCAGTTGCTTTGCTATGTTTCTTACTACAGACTCTCCTATTTAACAAAACCCAACATTTTGAATCAAGAAAAGAAAACAAAAAAAAGGAGAGGCATTGCAGTGTAAGTGCAAGTAAGCCACAAGTACCTGCCACACAACCTTCAGCTTACCACCAGGATGAGGCAGGATCTTCCGTAAGGAAGAACATGAAGCAGCAGCTTTAGGAAAAAAGTCATTTCACCAGTGAAAACAAAAACCAACTCTTCCCTTTACATCAACTACAAAGCATCACTTTTGAAGTATTAGCCCTTTAAATGCTGGTTCTTACCAAAGAGGTACACAACATCTGACCTGCTGTGCAGGAATATCCAACAGGTAAGGCAAAGGCATCTTACACCTGAGGACACACACTGACATATGTAAGTCAATTTATCAGGTGTTTCCCTCCTCTGAGGGTTATTCTACAGCTGCAATTACCATTCCCTGCTTTTTTTCAGAATATATTAAGTGGGTCCTCTGAGATCACCAGGTTTGGGCTGTTTCAGACAGAAACCCACCATCCCCTGGCCAAAACACTCCCTGCCTGTGACAGTGTAAGGTCAGGGAAAGCCGATGAACCACAGCACTCAGGTCAATGGTGTGATGCAAAAGAAGAAATTAAAAAAAACCCATTAACACAAATCCTCAGCGACAGCTAAATAAGGGATTTTAGGTCCACTAAGGCAACAGTGCTTTGAGGCACAATGAGGTTTTTCACATGCTACCGAGCACAATAATCAATATTCACACACAGCTACTTGCATTTTTGCCTCAAGTCTACTGTTCCAAATTATACCAGTTTAACTTTGCTCACATTAGACTTCATTTTAGAGAAAAATATTTAGCATAGACACAGCGTGCAAGATGCCCTGCATTCATATTGTAATTTATTCTTCAACACACTGAACATCTGACTCAAAACACAGCACACCTTCCTAGGAACACTCGTGATTATGAAGACTGGATCACTTACAAAGCTTTAAGTTAAAAGGAAAAGGAGCATTATTATGTAGTGTAGGAAATTTCCTAAACTATACCTACCCTTGTTTTTCTTGGTCTTTCATTTTGTGTGCAGCGAAATACAATCAACACAGCAGAGAGAACTCATGCTCCAGATCAGAATGTATCAAATAGCATATGCAAAGAAGACACAATATATTACCTTCCTGAAACCACAAGAATTTTTGGAAAGAAGCTGCCTCATCTGTCCTACAACAATTGCAGAACAAAACACAGATACAACTTTTAGCAGAAAGTAACTGACTGAAATACGTCATTTTCTCCTGTTTCAGAACATGACTTAAAATACCAGTAGCAACATATTACATCAGGCAGAGAAAAGCACCCACTGGCTGCAATGTGAAGCTGAAAAAAAGCCCATAAAAATGTGAATATCTCAGGAAAAAGAACAAATGACAACATTAAGCCAAATGCTGTCAGTCATATAAAACCAGCAGCAGTCTTCATCTCCCACACTGCACAAAGTTAAGGGCCATGAAGGCCTTTCAAGTGAAACACAGCAAAAGATGTTGAAACACAAGAGAAGGCAGTCTAGACAGACATTTCCATCAGTAATCCCCCCAAGTGCAGGGGAATAATGAACAAGAGGGTAAGGATAGAGGAACTTGAAGAACAGCAACATGCCAACCTGCAGACACGTCCTCAGAAACTGACTTGAGAAGCTTAGTTTAAAAATCACTGCAAATTGTCACAACCCGCCATCAACTGCACAAGCAACAAACTGTGCAGCTGTTTAAGAACTAATTAAACTTACAGTTTGTACCCTTGAAGCCAGAGGAGCTCCTCAGCCCTGCCCTCTGCTACCCTGAGCCACAGCAATTCCCACACCGTGTTCACCTCACACACCTGAGCAAAGAACACCCTTCAGAAATGTGGAAAACATTTCATGTGCCCAAACACAGCAACCCCCTGGCACCTCCTGACACCTGAATGAGTCCCTGTGATCTGACAGTGACCTGCTGACCCCTGTGACATGGAAAAGGAGGGCACACACAGAACAGCTCTCACCTTCTAACCCAAGGCCAGCAGAAGCACAAGTACAGAGCAAACCATGGTCTGTTTTTCATTTGTCTGACTGTATCAGACAATCCCAATCAAACCTCCTACAACCCAACCATTCCAGAAACTAAGACTGGAAAATAAAAACCCAAACAAGCTCTTTTCCTGCTGCATCTTCAAAGGAAGAAAATGCACTTTACCCAAAAAAACATTTCCCTAAATCTTGTGTGTCAACTACAGATTTAATCTATCATACCAATTCATCACCACAAAAATGTAACATTCCTGTACTAAAACAAAAAATGTATCATTAGTGGTTTTCAACAGATTTCATATCCAGAAACATCTGCAGAGCAATGGATTCACTTAACCAGTCAAGGAACTTTTCTAACCACTAAACCAAGCAACAGATTTAGTTGAAAATAGCACAGGTCAGATGTACCACTTTTCCACATGGAAAAAGCTCTAAGTGCACTTGACCAGAGACTGCCAAACCAGACCATATACTGTCCCACAACCCAGCATTAAAACTGAAATAGTCATTTATGTGAAAGACAACACTTAAATTAGCATTGATAACCTGGATCTATAGAATATCTTTGCTAATAAGGTGTGAACAAGTCTGTGTTAAATTCATGGCTAAATTTTATATAAAATTTGCTAATTATCAAAATTATTTTGTAATACCTGCCTAAAACTTTACAATATTTCCTCCTCTTTGGGCCCAGAATGAGGTCAAAGTGCTGAATTCAACATCACAATCTGTTGCCCTGGAAATTATTGCAATGTTTACACAAAGAAGTTTATTATGAGATCTAATAAGATTGCTCAAAAAAAATGTTTTCCTTCTCCTTCTGAAAGCAATACAAGACTGACAGAAAGACTCTTCTGAGTAAGGACTTTTCCAACATTTTAATACAGAACCAAGCACACTCCCAAAAGCAGAATGTTGCTAGAATATGCTCTGTTTTTCAGGCTTTGGTTCTAATAACTGGCATTTTCTTCCAGGACTCCATACAATTTTCGGCAGCATGAAACAAAAATAAGCCACAGAATCAGAAGTTCACGTACACTTGCATTATTTTAGGAAATTTCAATTTTTAGCTCACCTACCCTGCTCTTCTATACATGAACTTCAGCAGCTCCTCTTCCAAAACAGCCAAAACAAGTGTAACACTACAAAAGCCTTACCCTTGTTTGTATCAGAAGATGTGCATCCATTTACACCGGTGGAAGGACAATTTATCTGTACTGCACTGTGAGTTACTAAAGCACACCCAGTTTGCTCTCTCTACATAAAGAACTTCCAAGTACCCACTCACACCTGTGCTCTCCTGCCAACAACAGCAGTCTTGGTTTCATCTGCACCATTCACAACTGAACTCAGTAAAACAAAATTCTCATCATTACCAAGTTTCTTCATTCTCTTTTGTTTATTTAATACATTAAAGGTTTTAGTTTTTCCTAAAGAATACGTGCATATTTAGCAGAAGACCTATTTTTCATCATCACATTAAAAGTTTTTGATTGCATCACTTGCTTGCAAATGCTCATCTCATATAGCAAAAAGCGTTGCTCTTATTACCTTATTGTTTAAATATTTGCAAGCTGTGTTGCTCTGCTGGAAAACCACAAATACCTAACTATGTCTTTGGTAAGAGGCTAAATAAAGTTTATTCTGCAGCCCAGAAACATGCACTGATGAAGCAGGATTCTCTAACAGTATCTTTGCAGTTTTAGTTATTCTGCACCACCTGGCCTTACCTCCTGCTTGGGCCAAGAACTGCAGACCACTCAACACAAGCAGTATTGCCACTCTCCCTCCCACCAAGTACCTTCTCTCCTCAGGATCTTTCCATCTTTTACAAAACACAGGGGCCTCTAACAAATGATGAACACCTGCATCCATTTTTACTTGCATTTGACAAACGTGGTTTCTTCTGAGCGTTTGCAGGTGACAAACTCATCCTACACTGAAGTTCCCCTGAAGAAGAACATACAGAACTGGAAAAATAGCATTTTTTGGTACCCTCTTCCTCCTTGTACTCTTCCTCCTTCCACACAATACAATACCATCTGGTGCAAGACTTGCAAACAGCACTCTGAGAAACATTCTGAAACACTCACCAGGAAGAGGTTACGTTGCTCAAATCTTTAGGAGTCTGGCACAGAATTACATTTACCCAACTGTGATCCTTCCCCTGGGATTCCCCAGTCTTTTACTGCACCTGTGAGGATGCAGACACAGGAGAGTCTTTCAAGAAGAGGAGTGTTTCTCTGTGTGTCCTTCCTGGGCACTACAGCTCTCTCTGCTTTTCAGCAGTTCTGTTACATGATCATATAAAAAGAATATCTGGCTTCTTCAGGATGAGATTGCCAGCTTCAAACATTTTTAAGGAACTTTTAAAAATATTACCTTGTACTTAGACTCTTAGGAAAAGATCTCCAGATTTTCCTGGAATGTGAGCTGCAGACATTCAGGTGCTTTATCTTTCTCCAGGGAAGTTCTTGTGCTTGGACTCAAAATGTTCCCAGGTACACAGCCAACTTCTGTAATATGTACAGAAGAGCAGGAAGTTCAACTTTCATTAAAAAATACCTAGGAACATTGCCCTGAATATCCTGGTACGAGACAAATCACGTGGACACGCTTCAAAGGATCTAATTTTACCCCAGTAAATCCAGAGGAATTCCCAACACCATCCAGAAACTCACAAACACACCGGTTATGACAGTCAGGTAATCCACTCGGGAAACTAAAAACACTCATTTACTGACAGGATTAGAGATAAATTTCACTGGTAGACAACTTTCACATGAATCAGTCACACTAGAGATGCCTGTGGAGAAATGGAAAAAAGTCCTACCACGGTCCCTTCTTCCTACTCTCTCCTCTACAACTCGCTCTATACAGTCCTTTAGAGTTCCCAAAATGTGTTAAAATAAAGCATTAAAGAAACAAAGTTCAATACTACTATTTCTATCAAGGGAAACAAACTTTCTCTTACATTCAGAAGCTGTTGAGGTTGAGAAGATTTATTCTGTTCCCAGATTGCAGAGTACACAACACAGAGTCCGAGGAATTTTCTATAATTGGACGGTACCATTTAAATGTCAACTCTGAGTGCACAACTAAACAAGAGTCACACCTAAAATACTGCTATTAAACAGCCAGTTGACATGTTCCCTTACAGCATTCTAACCAGCACATAGGTAGTATCAGGAAAGAACAAAAATAGAATATCTCAACATGAGCAGTGACTGACAGGGTGGTGGAAGAATTTTCCTGTTGAAATTTTCCAAAGAACCTGTCTTTTGCAACGCTGCTGTACAGAAATGCTTATCAGAAAATGTTAATGCCTGACAAGTACCCCACTGCATGACTTGATAAACCAGAACAGAGTCCTGCTTTCCCCAAACCCCCAACCACTTGAAAAAGCAGGAAACTGCTAGGAAAGCCAGCAACAGAAGACCACAAAGAAGGAACAATGAAAATCTTGCTAGCCTAAACCAGAAAATACTCACCAGATATTTCAGGGAGAAAATGTTACTAAAAACATAAGCAGGAGCTCCTGCTCACTCCTGGTCACAGTTCAGGGAGGTATTGTAAAGATGTTTCCCAAGGCATCATTTTGTCTGATGTGACCCTAACAGTAAAACGTGGGCAGTTACTCTACAGCAAATCTTTTTTTAAACTTTCCAGTTTGCTTTTTAGCTAATACAGCAAAAATCCTGTCTACCAGTGCTATCGTGTTCTCCTATGTGGGCTTTCCTTAGAAGGAAGAATATTTATTTCCTCAGTGAAAATGGTTCTTCAAAGCCAAGTCCTAGAATATCACACTTCCAAGCTGAGTTGGATAAGCTGCCGTATGTTATCAGCAGGCTGAAGCCAATTTGCCATCGATGGAATGCAGTATCACAGCTGGGAAAATGCCTGGCGTGCTGCACAGCCTCTCAAAGATGCCTGAAACCTCAGACAGCCCCAGCTACTCCCACCCCAGACCCACCCACACACTCACACACATCCCAGGACGCCCCCAGCTGTACCTGGAGCCCTTGGCACTCCCCTTTTCAGCCTTCTCTGTCATTCTTCAAAGCTTGACCAGCACTTCTAGACCTTCTATTCTGCTTTTTCTCACACACACTCATTCCTTTTCCTCTTACTCCAAAGTGCTCCAGCCTGAATCCCTGGAGGTTGGTTTGCCTCATGCAAAGCTTGTGACCTTAACAGAATCACACAGATCAATTCCCCAAAATTTATCTTAAGTAACCAACACGCTACTTCATTAATTACAACAGGGTAAGACAAGATTGATATTCCAAGAGCACAGGTCTCAAAACAATTTGTCTTGTCACATTAGAGCTCCTCGAAGTGAAACGCACCTCATTACCACCAAAATTGTAATTTTGAAGTTTCATTTTAAAAATCTTTTTTTTCTCCTTATTTTAATCACTGTTTTGACAAAATTGAAAGACTGGACTAAACCAGTTTATCCACAGAACACTACAAGACTGGAATCCTACCAGACCAAATTGGCAATTAACCTGCAAAGCAGAATTTGTGAATGGAATGTGTCCTATTCCTCCACACACACCTTAAGGGTTTCTTTGATGGCTGAAAGGACAAATGTCTAAACAGCTCCTGATGAAAAACTGTCTTGAGGTACACAAACAGCAGATGAGAAGAAACACAAAGCCAAAGGTGCAATGACCACAGCTTCAAGCTTCTTCTCAGTGAATTTGGAACCCATCTTTTAACATATTCTACTTAATTTTCAAAATAGTTTTTCACCCTACAAACCAGAACTTCAGATTTTACCAGTATCAAGACACAGGACCTCCTATGGCTTAGATCCACAGTCCCCATTAAGCTTCCAGCACATACAAAATCCAAACAGATCCTGGCACATGGAATGTGCCACGACCCAGGAGCATGGGATTGCCTGCAGCACGTCCCCATCACCTGCTGCCCAAAGGCCTGGGAAGGTCATCCAGACACATCACCAAGCTCTAGGAGCAGCAGAGCAATTCCAACACGGGTTTTTGTCAAGCCCAGCAGCACCAGTTGCCCTGTGAGGAGGTTACCCGCGCTGCTGCAAACGACACCTTTCATGTGTGACATAAACCCCTTCTGTAGCTACTAACAATACCCTGGCATTGTCTGTAACACGTAGGGTGGTGCACTGGCTAACACCCAATTCCAGTAATAATATTCTATCTACCGACAATCACAAGAAAACACTCATTCTCAGCCCTGACTGGTTCTGCAGCACAGCAGCAAGCTCCTGAGAGCTGCCCCACTCCAGCAAGTTCTGCATCCCCCTGTGCAGTTATCTGTCTGCACCCATCAGACACTTCTGTAAAACTCAGAAACACCTTGAGATTACTGGGAATAAAGCAGCTCTTTTCATACAGCACAATTAGTCATAGCAGTGATAGCTATTTTGAGCAGCACCCATTAATCACTATCATTAGCAGGATTTCTGGTGTACCAGCATTCATTGTACCAAGAACAAGTCTTTTCCTATTACAGTACTACCACGTAAACAAAAGCAGCAGCACAATTTCTCTTGACACAACCCTGTTTTCAGTAAGGCAAGTGGCAGCACTTAAAATGACTGTCAGTGTCAGGTTTAAAGAAAAGCTTACTTAGGACAGAAAAATCCAATTGTTCTGCTGCAAAGAAAAATCCGCCGTCATTTGTATGCTGGGGGAGAAGGGGTATTGAAAAATAATAAATAGTGGGAAGAAGTGGGGAATAAAGATCTCAGGCTGCAGACAGCACACCCTCAGAAAAATAAGATGCCGGTGACCAAATCCAAGCCGAGGCCCAAGGAGCAGAAGAAACCTAGACTTTGCTTTTAAACATCGGTAGCATATATTTGCCTTATTACATTTCACGAGGGATTATTTACCCGTTAGCCAAATTTCAGAGTCTCAGAACAGACTTTCACCTAGAAAAATATTCCCCACACACACTATTTTTGGTTTCCTAACCACTCTGAGCAACCCCTGATGCAGAATGAGAAAGGCCAGTGGAAGCATTCCTGCCTTACAGTGACCAAGGGAGCAGCACCACAAGATGTACGGAAAGCAGTGGCTCTGAGCTGCTTCCAGCCTGGTTCCTCCAAGGGCCAGAAACACGGACATTGACCTACCTTCACCACAACCATAGCTTAAACACTTAAGAAGTTCAGCTGGGAAGGAAAGAACAGAAAATACAGGAAGAAAGAAAAGCCTCCTGCAAGTTCTGACCTCGGGAAACTCGCCATCCTTTACAGAAGGGCCCAGCTGTATCTTCGGTAGAAACACTGCCTGGTAGAAGACTCGAGCCAAGTGCAAAATCACGTTGGTACCCACGATCCACAAAGAGCACCTGTGCACACACCAAAATGGGCCAACACTGCTGATCCCACAAGCTGCACACCAAAACCTTCATGTGGCCAGGAGCCACACAACACATACCGCATCCCTCAGAGAGGTGAGGGAAGGGGCGCTTCAGCCGCCTGTGCCCACAGAAAACAAAAACAGCTCCTCAAGAGCACCACTACCACTCTGCCGACAGCACCGGGCTGAGGAAACAGAAACCTCCAGCAACAATAGCCTTAAAATCCACAAGGTGTAGATTTGAGGTTGTCCAACAGCCGCCCCAGAGTTGGGAATGCAGTGCCATTTTGGGAGCCCAGCCCCAGCCCTGTGCCAGCCGCGGGCGCCCCGGAGCCGCCGGGTGAGCCGCTCGGGAACACAGAGTTTATTGCAGCCACACACCACCGAGGTCACAACACCTGACATCTGTGCCTCTATAAAAACAGTAATGACAACACCAACGGCCGATTTATACCTGCAACACGGTTTATAATCTCACATAAAACAAACAAATAAGACCTTCTCACTGCTTTCAAGTTCCTAAGCCGACATTCACTCGACAAATACATACCTCTACCCTTTCCTCTCCACTCAAACGAATATAGCCCCTCAAGCAGGGAGAAGCAAGGGAACATAAGTAAAGTTTTAAGCTACAGCCCAAAATGCGTTACCCTCTTCTGCTGGCAGCTACCATATGCACTCAACATAAGGCTCGGCAACAACAAGCGGCACTTGCAGCTCGCATCAGGTGAACAATCTGCCCGCAGCCCCTGCCGCGGCCGGGGACGCTGCTGCCCGCAGGCCCCGGGGCGGGGGGCGGCCCGGGGGCCCCGAGCCCGGCCGGGCTTTGGGCGGCACGGCTGCCCGGGGAGCTCCGGCCGCCGCCCGGG
>VXBN01003881.1:975150-999501 GCA_013397395.1 Sinosuthora webbiana
GGGGACGGCAGCGGGGGCGGGGGACGCGGCGGCCGCAGCGCGGGGTCCGGGCGGGGGCACGGAGCGCCCGGACCGGCCCCGGGGGCGGGCAGAGAGCCTGAGGGGCGGCCCGGCGGCACAAAAAGGGAAAAGTGCATTAATTAATCAGTGAATATTTTATATGGGCTTAAAATCGTGAGGGTTCTCACTCTGTTGTTTTGGGGTCAGATGCAGTGTCCCGATTCAGGAGAGGTGTTCGAGATGGAGATCGCCGGCGGCTCCTGCAAAGTTCTGTATTCCTTTTCTGTCCAAAGTCACTTGCTGAACAAACACTTGCAGGATTCAACACTGGTGTTCAATGCATTTATTGCGGAATTAAGCAAAACGCACAAACATCATCTCAAACTGATCCCTTTGACATAATCGTCACGGTGCTACCAGCTTTAGGAATTGTTCAGAAATAGGCCTGGTCTAGGATGGGAGTTCAAACTGGTTTCATATTATTTCTCAGGCTTAATGCAGGTTTTATACAGAAAAGTTTGCTGTACAAAATGATGTATTTTCAAATCCTATTTCCTCAGAAAGAGCCTCTGTTAATCCTGTCTTCCTTAGTAAAAAGTGATTGCTTTTTATTTCCATGACTTATTTAGAATCTTACATTCTAAATGGAACAAGCATTTAATAATGTACAGAATTGTAAAATAAAGTTAGAAAATAAGGTAATGTTCAGTAGTGGGAGAGTAGTTAAAAATTGTTGAAATACATGTAAGCAAAAACTTTGCCTACGGGGCTCAGCATCCAATCATCTGGCTCTTATTCCCCCCAAAACACCCAAACCCACACACTTGGATACGATACTCATTATGTGAAAATAACAGTAATTTCAGAAATTACTAATCAGAAAACTCTGTGGGAAGAAGTGAAATTGTCAATTTATTGGACACCTTCTAGCCACAAGCTAGAAATAGTCCACAAGTAGCGTCTGCGGGGAGCTGCCTAGGAGCAATCTGTGGCTTTGTTTCCTTCTCCAGAACAGATGGTTGCTGGCAGACCGGGCTTCTCATCAGTGCCTTCCCTCTGAACTCTTCTGATTCTTGCATGTCTACTAAGCGTGTCTCTTCCTAGTAAATTTAGTCCTCAAATTAAGAGATACCTGGGAAATACTTGGAAAGACACAAGGGAACAGAAGGCTGTCATATTGTTGGCTCCTTCAAGAGAGAGAGAGGTGCTGAGTATGTTTTGTAGTGGAGGAGTACAATAAAGGGCTGGGGATTGTAATTTTTTACCCTTTTTTCTGCTTTTAACTAAATGGTTGCTGAAACATTGATTTTAAAAAGATAAAAAGACTGATGAGGTTTCAACAAGGATTTGTTTGGAAGAAGGTATAGCTATGAAATGGAAAAACTGAGTGTAAAAGAAGTCAAAAGAAGCTGAAGAGGAAGGGAAAGAGAAAATAAAATCCTGGGATGAATTTTCCTTCCTTCCAGGACAAGTATTGAGGCAAGACCTAGAAGTAATCTAAAAAAACCCCACAAAATGCCTCCCGTTTTTCTGGTTTTGTGTTGTTTTGCTTTCAGGTTTTGTTCAGGAACGAAGAGGGAGATATTTACACGCACAAACAGACGTATTTTTAGAGATGCTTGTATTTCCTGGCCGTGGGGAGCAGGGTGGCCCATCGGGAGCAGCTCTTGAGCAGCTCAAGTGTTGCTGCTGTGGCTGTGTCAGTCTGAGCAGTGCCGGGCTGCTGCAGGACACAAAGCCCAGGAGCTGCTGAGGCAAACCCTGCACTGTCCCTTGGCTGTGCTGCCTGTCCCCTCAGGCCTGGCCTGAACAAGCCTGGGCTCTGCTGAGCTGACAGCCACCAGCACAACTCTTCTAACCCTGCCCTGTTTTACCAGCACGCAGTTTTACCGAGACATCCCAAAACTACACGAGCCGTGCTGACTGTATTCACAGGCAGAAATCTGTTCTACGGATTGAGTCTTACAGTTCCATACACCAATGTGTTCTTTCACACTATCTGGAGGTATGCAAATATGCTCCTATTTTGTTATCCTACTCATTTAATTGTATTCAGTGGAGTGTGCAGAAATTGGTTCTGTCAACACTGACAGTGGAGTTACACACAATAGTCACATTTTTTATTTTGACTCTCTGGATTTATTTACATATTGTTATAGGGTGGTTTTTTTTACAGTGCTGTATAACAACTTTTAGCACATCACTATCTCTAATGATCAGAAATTTCATTTGAAACCTGCTCCAGATTAAATTTATAGATGGAGAGCACAAAGGTACAAAGGACTTGTAAGAATCGTAGCCTTCAAGTTACTATGTCTTACCAGATGGCAGGAATTTTAGACAGACTGTGAAATAAATAGGAAGTTCACACTTCCTGATATAAACAAGGCATGAAAACATGCAATTCAACAGACTGTATAATAACCAATGCAGAATAAAGAGGAAACTCTCAAGGGGTAGAAAATATGTGGTGTAGGTATCTATTGTGACTTTGTACATTAAAATTATTTTTCTGAGGTCTTACAGTGCAATTTATACTGAGTAGTCTGGTTTTTTTTTAATTTTGTGAATTCTGTTTTGGAAGATGGTAGTATGCTTAACTACTTAGTAAAGTCCTAGGCAGATCAGCATAGAATAGACATATTCAGTTATGTTTGTGTTTTCCCCATTGATGTTACATATATGTGAAAAGTGCTTTCCAAGACCTCCCTTGAATAGGAAAGGAAGGAAATCAGTGCACAGTTTAAACAACAACAAAAAAAAGTAACAATGTTGTTTAAAAAAAGAGGAAAGCAGCTTTGAAATGTATTATGAGTGCAACTGAATGTCATGGGCTGTAGGAGGAAGAAATCATTAGCTTGGGAAAAAAGCAGCACTGGCACAATAGCCATGTGCAGATGTTAATAAGGATATGCCTATCAGCAAGGTGTGGGATAAGATTAGGGGGATGAACGATAGTAATATAATCCCTAAAGAGGGTGTTAAAGGAAAAAACCTAATTCACAAGAGGTTGTTTCTGTTAACCAGATGGAGATACGTTTAGGAAAAGGAAATGTGGGGAAAACCACGGTGATTTTGGAAAACAGACTTGACCACTAATGTCCCATTGTATCAGGAGTGATTTTCCCGCTGTGGTTAGTAATTACTGTGAATGCTGTAGTGGGAGCGTGCTGAAGTGCAGGATGAGCAGCAGTAGCAGCGCTGCCCGGGTGCTCGGGCTGTGTGTGCAGGTGGAGCTGAGGTGCTCAGCAGTGAGCACACAGCTCTGGCTGGGGCTGTACAGTCCGTACAGTGTGTCACAGCCCTCGTGGGCACAGCCTGACCCACTCCTGCTGCCTGGATGTTTCACAACGCAGCCATACATGTAGGCAAATCGAGCTTCTAAAAATACATTTCACAAATCATCCATTCCAGCTGTCAGGGTGAGAGCAGTCCTTTTGTCCTGCAGCCCTGGACAACGAAAATCCCATTTCAGACAAATGAAACGTAGTGCTTTGCTGCCCGCCAGGAAAGCTGCTGACCTGTGCTTTGTGCCCACCATTGTGTCCAACCTGAGGCTCAGCACACGAGTTGGCCTCTTGCCCAGAGCCTCCGTAAACAGCACCGAGTGGCCAAAGCAGGCGTGGGCAGAGCCCCCAGTGCTCTCTGGAGCAGCTCCTGCCCGCTGCCTCCGCAGGACCAGCCTTTTCCCACTCTGGAAAGACTGAACATGGCCGGCTATAAATGGCCACCTAAAAATAAAAATAGGGACAATCACCTTTTCTTGTCAGACAAATCAAAGGTCCGGGTCACCTTAAAAAATGCTAGGCTGCAAGGCTTTCTGGTTATAGGGAAAATAAATAAATGTGTAAAGTATATAAACCTCTTAATCCTGCATTGATCAGTCCAGTTTTGATCGAACAGGACGGAGGCCACTGACTTCAACTGACACTGGATGTGTCTCATGACCTTCTGGTTTATATTTTTAGACTCCTCATACTAATCTTCTCTTCTACAGGTCTGATGTCATCACCATTATTATAAGCAGAACTCGTCACTTGATTGACAGCAAACAACTTTTCCAAAAAGTAGCCAAGGAGTAAGAATGTTTTGACAGAGTGACATATGATCATGACTGCCTGCAGTCCATTTTTGTTTACAGGCAGTGGAAGAATTTCACATATTTATAAGGTCAGTGTCCCTAGTCCAGAGAAGAAGGGGAGGATGTGTTTGGTTTTAAATTGTTGTTCTGCTTAAAAAATTGACTTCCAGTTGGGCTTGAATGAAGGACTAGGCTCTGATGTAAATCCTTTGCCTGTTGCAGCCTGGAATGAGCTGCTCCCAACTGCACACACAAAGGGGTCACTGGCATGCCATATTTTTGCTTTGGGAAGTCAAATACTTAAACATTTGCATAATTCTTTTTGACTGTCTGGTGATTCAGATGTCTGGGATCTCATTTTGCTTGTTTTTTTGAAAACTTTCACAAAAAGGAATCAGCTTGCAAAACCACAAAAATGTACTTCTCAGCCAGCTGGGGTAAAATAGTTTGCATGGCCATCTCGATATGGGTGAAATCCTTATATTTAAAAAAATCATTCTAATGAGTAACAAATGAACATGAATTCATTATTAATAAGGCATTAGCAGTTGTCTTATTAAAAGTTGAACCGTTCAAGGTATGCTGCAAACACAGAGGTGCTGAGACAATATTTGTGAAACAAAAGAACTCATACTAGAACTTAGAATATTGTTTTAAAACAGATATGCTGCAAATGTGGGAATGAGAACTAGACTGATTTTTTTTTCTACTTAATTTGGTGTTTAAATATACAGCACAATAGGGTTTGACAAAAAGTGAAATGTAAATCTATGTGACTGACCCCATGTATTAATAGGGTATTAAGGACTTTAATGCTGTAGAGTCTCAATACTATTTAGGAAGAAGTGAAACAAAATTTAGAATTAATTCTAGAACATTTAAAAACAGGTATAGAAAAACAGTGTCCACTCTACTAAATGTTAGAAATTAGAGGCTACCTACCAAATTATGTTGTGTTTGTTTGACCTTGTTCAACTGATTCCATTGAAGTGTTGCATATGTTTCAGATAACAAAATTTGACTTTTTTAGTTAACTGTCTTATATTTGGTATAAAATTGTTATTTTAACAGTCTATGCTAAACATTTTACCATATAAATGGTAAATTTTATTTAACTTACGTTAATATAAATATACAAAAATAATACATATTTATAAATATATATAAATATTTAAAGTGGTCTAGAAAGAAGCCTAAAAGGTAGTTTCAAATCACTTCCATGTGGTAATTCCTGCACCATGGGATTGTTGCAGGGGGACTGGATAGGGGCCCAAATGCTATTGCATTGATTTAATTTTTGTCAGGGCACTGTAACAAAGGCAACTAAATTTCAGCTGCCTTCGTGGTACTGTCATTACCTTTTACCCATACAGATGTTTATTGCAGAAGACTGCCAAATAAGGAGTAATTTCGTAATTGACAACATGGAATTATGAAAGTAGTTTGAACAGGAGGATAACAGGGAAACATATAAGTTAATATTACATGGATGAAACTTTGCTGAATTACTTGATAACATAGAGAAAAGTGTAGTAGATTCTTCATTAATTACTGAAATGCTCAGTGTATCACAGATCCATCTATGCCTGAGACTGGGATGTGAGCAACCTCCTTTCAGGAAGGCAGGAATCCCCTTAGAGGATCAGCCCATGAGACCGACACCACCTTGTTCCTAAAGCGCTCCCGCTGTACCCGCCGTGCAGAGCCTCTCTGGGGTGTCCTGTCCAAACCAGGCCGGCTCTCCTGGTGACATCATGGAATGGGAGATGCCCACGAGCTCGTCTTTGGCCACGATGGAGCTTTGGCCACCTGTCTGTGCTGTGCTTGAGAAGATATTCAGGATGTTGACAGAGAAGGGTGGGACTTATCTACTAAAACTTGGCAACCCCGGCTTGTCTGTTTTCCAGTGGAGAGTGCAGCCCTCAGTGTTTGATTGGCTGAGGACCATTTTCCTCTGCCTCCAACAGGAAAACCAGCATAGGTGACCTCACTGGCTGGTTTCAGGTTCCCAATTTGTTTAGTCAGCTTCCAATGCCTTCAAACTTTCTCAGTAGCTGTTGCCAAGAGTGTACGTGGTTTGTTTGTATCGTCGGCCTCCTGCGGGGCTGGGCTCTCCTCGACACATCTGATACCAGGTTTGAGCAGCTTGCTCCTCTCATCGCTAAACTAAAGTTGATGATACAGTGCCCAGTAATTTCTTTGTTTGTTTGCTTGCTCTTTAAGTTTTCTCAGCAGAAATGGTGCCCAACTGGCTGTGTTATTAGGTGCAGATATCCTGCACTGCGGGACACAAGCCGGGGGTGCAGAAGCAGATCTCACAGGGGTTATGGTTCACACTGCTATTGTCTTTTTCACAGCCCAGAAAATCCACAGTTGATAATTAAGGGCTACCAGAAGTTATTTCTCTGGCATCCCAAAAAACTGATATCCTTCAGGTGCACCAGGCAAAGAGATGCCCTTGATGTCTGAGTGACTGCTTAATGGTGCTCTCTGCATCCCTTGTCTCCATTTCTGTGCCCTCCTTGTTTCAAGAGGCACAGACAAACCTCTCTATTGTTGTTGGCCTCCAAAGGTCACGATTCATCTGTCGATATAAATTTTGTGTAGCTTTGTTGAATTGATAATTGTGTTTCCCAGCTCTTTTGCATGACATCTAATCAATTGCAGTATTGTAAAGGAAGGTAGAATGAGGTACCAAGTCTGTATCAGAGTATCAGATCACAGTTGTGCCTGGTGTGAGAGGCAGGAATCAAACCATCAGTCCCACCAGAACTGCACATATGAATTATGCAACTCTTGTGTGAGTGTCACGGCTGTGAGTGCGGGGGACCCTGCGACAACAGCTCTGTGGTAGCAACTGACAACTGAGGGAAGGAAGATCTTCCTTTGTGTGTGCACTGCTAAATAATTCAAAGATGAGATAAACAGTACTATAGATGCATCTTTTTTCATTTCACAGTAATGAGTCAAATATTTGTATTTCAGATCCTTTTAGGCATCCATCAAGCCACCAGTTACTAAAAGAGAAGGCAGATAGGACAAAGTGATCATAGTCCATACAAATTCTATACATCGGTTGTTTTCTGTTGTTGAGTTTTGCAAACGTTAGTTTTTCTTGCAGAATTCCAAGAGTAAGGAAATTATATGATATAATTCTGGCAAAATTAAGCTTTGATAGTGGTATTGAGTGTCAACACACTGTATTCACTCCTCAAGGATCATTGTAATTCCAGGAGCTGGAAGATGACAAGGCAATAAATAATAGGATACAGGGGAATCTCTTCTTCCTTTTTAATGGGAAAATATTTCAGCCATGGTGATGTAGTTGACAAACATTTGGTTTAGCATGAAAGAAAAAGGAGAAGAAAAGAGATTGAAGTGCATAGGCATATAGGGAATAAAAAACCTAATCAATAAATAGTCACAAAAGCAGTGAAAAACTTCTCCTATAGTGTTCTTAAATTAAAATGTAGAACACACACATGTATCCCTCAATCTGCTCAATATTGTTTCTAGAGAATAAATAATCTGTAGATTTGTTGGGGTAACATGATTTGCTATTTCCTGGAATAATTGCCCACAAACATGGGCTTGACCCCTGTGTTAAACTAGCGAAGCCTTGCCTGTGTATGGAGAGTGATGCCAGGGATTGATGGTTACGGAAAAGCTGGATTTGGGTAGTAGACACATGTGTCACCAGCAGGAGTTGTGGTTTTCTCCTCATGTGGATTAAAAACCCACTGACAGTCTTCAGAGTTGCCAATTTAGGCCTTTCTGATTGCAAATTCCAGGCAACTTCATGTTTTGCTTCATCTTATAATTCTAGGAATGGTGGTTTCCTGAGAAAAACAAGCTCATAAGGCTTTGGAACTCTCTCTCTCATGGTTTCTGTGCATGCAGAATAGGCAAACCAGCACAGAACATAATAAGAATGAAGTTCAATCTGTAGTGGTTTTACACCCTATGTTTTTAAGAGTCCACAATCATTTTTCTGAAAACATATGAGCAGAAATCCTTGTAAAGCTCATTTCTCCAGCTGTACAACGGTATACATGTAATTTGGGGACTTTCAGCCATAACTATAGTAGCACTAGCAAAAGCTCATTAGCTTCAGTCATGTTTTTTCTTAATGATTTTAAAAGTCATGGAGCTGGTCTTACAGTGAGATCCATTTGCACATAGATCTCCTTGAAGGCCCAGGACCTGCAGTTAATACGATTCCATTCTGTATCTAATCACGCTCCCATTCTACATAAAATGAAAGTGAGAGGTTGTTTCAAGGTCAGCAATTTATTTATTAACAATAATATTTGTAAATATCCTCAAAATCCAATTCAATTAGATTTTGAAGACCTCAAAAATGCAAAGATCTGGGGAGTTTATCCTCTGAAAAATTGGATGGTATCATGGATGATGAGGTGTGAAGTTGTATCTGTAATTTAAGAACCTGCAGTTATTTGCAGTGCAGTAATTTTTGCCCCCTGTATGGCCATACCTTTTAAATTCAAGTGTCTGGTAATACAGACAAGCAAAATCAAACAGGCAGGTAGTTGAAACAGAATCTGTAGAAAGGACAGCAGTAACATGTAGATCTTTTTGAAAAGATTCAATCTATAGAACTGGGATTTTAAAGAGAGAGACTGGCAAAAGAATTAGGCTTATCAGATATGCAGAGGAAAAAATGTCAACCTGAGGGTAACATCTTCTAGAACAAAATCTGCATTTCCAGAGAGCATCCTTGAACTGAAACAAGCTGCAAGATGGGCTCGTTTCTTAAAATATTAATAGTAAACTTGGGTGAGACATTCTTATTACGCTTTCACTGATGCAAATTCATTAAATCACAATGATAATAAATCTTGAGAGATTAAGTTTATAACAGAACATCAGATGGTTGTTTCTGGGTTTTCTAAGACCCTGAGATTTGTTTGGCATGCAGCTGAACCATCATTTATCTTTGCTGACAGCCCGGTTTTCATTCCCAGGCTTTGTGCTGCTGTGCACCAAATGACACTGTCCAGTTGGGGGTATTTTTAGTCTGCTTTGTAGCAGATGCAGGCTGGCACATCCCTGCCTACTCCAGTGATGTGGGTCACATTCCCAGCAGGAGCCCCACCAAGAGAGGAGGAAGGAAACCACTCGCAGAAATGGGAGTGGTGCAAAGCCCAAGCCTCAGAGCTCTGCTTTAGTGGGTCAGCTGCCAAGAACTGCGTGTGAGTAGTGCTTTAAAGCTGTCTCTGCTTCCCTTCAGGGACTCGACTTGCAATTGAAATATCACACATGGGGAACTTGCCAGAACTTTGAATTAATATGCACATGACCAAAACAGTTAAAGTCACCTCCTGTTTGGTGCTGTGAATTCCTCATGCTCAGATGTGTATTCTATTCACCGCAGCAGTGAGGGACATTTAGAGAAGTGAGTGTAGAATAAGGAATATATTCCGAGAGTTTAGTTGTGCTGCTTTTTAAATGTGCAGCAATCTTTGTGTTAAATTTAACTGAGGAGATCAGGCCCTATGACTGCAAAAAAATTATTTTGCTAGAAACCAAAGTAACTGAAATGTCTGTGTTAAAGCATTTCCATTGTGAAAAATACCTCTAATCTGGAAAGATGTAGCATTTAATCTCAATAGCACACTATAAGGCCTTTACTCTCTAATGTATAGGATGTGTGCAAAATCAGTACAATGTAATATGTATATCATTATGCATAATTATAATGATTAATGTTTAATTAATGCTAATACAGCAAATAATAAATATAACAATTACTTGAAAAAGTAATAGTTATAGGAACTGACATAATTCAATTAACAAGAGAAATGAGTTCCCCATTGTTTTGAGCAGAACCCCATCTCCCTGGCTGATGGAGTCACCTTATGAAAACAAGACCAGGACAGCTGGATCACAGACCTGCAAACCAGGCTTGGGCAAGGTGAACTTGTGCTTTTCCTGTGAATGTTGGCTAAAAGTGCATGTATTTTAACAACTTTGCTATCCTTCTACATGAAAAAAGGTCTGCTTGCATTCTTTTTAGATGAGTTCTTCTGCTGGTTTGTCTCGTTCTTGTGTCACCACTAATGCACTTAGGACTGAATAAGCTCCCTGGCTGTGGCATCAGGAGCAGAATTATTGTTTGCCCTTCCTGAATTTATCTTCATTTTCATATTGAAGTCAGCAATTCTGGCGGCTGACCACTAGTAAATTGAAACTGCAAACAAAATGTGATATAAAAATCAGAGGAGTCACCATTGCTTTTCTTGCAAACACTAGAAATAAGAGTTTAAAAAAATCTTATTTCAGCTTCGCTGCTTGCAAAGGGGAAGCAACACTGGGTTGCAAAGGCTGAAGTTTCTGTGTCGTGTCCAAAACTCTGCAGGGGTTTAGCTGTCAGCACGGGTGACACAGCAGGAGCAGCGCGGTGTGCCCGGGGCCGCTCGGTGCCGCCCCGGCAGGGCTGAGCTCCGCACAGACCCTGGGGAAGGGACATTCCCGGCACTGCCCCGGCAGGGCTGAGCTCCGCACAGACCCTGGGGAAGGGACATTCCCGGCACTGCCCCGGCAGGGCTGAGCTCCGCACAGACCCTGGGGAAGGGACATTCCCGGCACTGCCCCGGCAGGGCTGAGCTCCGCACAGACCCTGGGGAAGGGACATTCCCGGCACTGCCCCGGCAGGGCTGAGCTCCGCACAGACCCTGGGGAAGGGACACTCATGGCACTGCCCCGGCAGGGCTGAGCTCCGCACAGACCCTGGGGAAGGGACATTCCCGGCACTGCCCCGGCCCCGTGCGCTCAGCCCGGCCGTGCCATCGGGGTGACAACGGCGGCTCTGCTGTGGGGTCTGCCGGCTTTTTGGGGAGGAGGGAAAGCGTCCTGCGGGGGCACTCCGGGCTCCCCGCCAGCAGCCTCGGGTCACCTGCAGCGGGCCTGGCCTGGTGACACCGGCCTGGTGACACCGGCCTGGTGACAGCGGCCATCGGTGTCGGCAGCCGAGCTCCTCCCGCAATGTCTGTGCCACAGCCGCTAACTGACCGTGAAGTGTAACCTCCAGCCGCACATACTTACCTGAAGGGATTTTGCGCTACTCGTGTGGTTTTGACCACCATTAAAAGCTTTGCCTTCTGTAGTGTTACTGAAAATTCGAGGTTGTGTGCTTATTATTCAAAAGAATACCTTTCTTACTTTCTATAATGGTAAATGATAAATTAATTTCCTACACAATGGTGAAAATCTATTGTGTAAAGAGGAATTGTATCCAAAATGAATGTGTTCCTGGGCTACCAAAACAGATTTCTATCTGGAAGCCTGTAATTGTTTCATCTAACAAAAAATAGCAGTTATTATTAGAAAAGAAAAAAAAAAAAANAAAAAAAAAAAAAAAAAAAAAAAAAAGACATTTTTGAAACTCTATTACTTGGTAGCTTTAGCAAAACAATATTTAAATAACGAGGTTTTTTTTCTGTGCTAATAGAAGCACAATTTGTAAATCCAGGAAAAGCATCTCCTAAAATAACTCTTCCAACTTTCTCAAGTGTAAGATTCTACTGCTGGGTTTGGCTTCTATGATCATATAAACAGTGGTACCTGAGCTCCTCTCCAAGGAAATACAAGGTTTAACTGCACATGCATCTTAGCAGAGATGAGACCTAAATGTGGCAAAAAGGAAATTGCTCTCATCTTACAGAGCTTGATTAAAGCTTTAGGCATAGAGCTTTTTAAATGACAAATGCTCAATGAAATAATATTATGTCTTTATACTCCAGAGCACTATTAATCTGAGGTTCTAGGACTTTGAGAAATGTTAATTAACTCATTACCATTCATATAAAGTGTTACCATTACATTCATTTTGTGGGCTGATAACCAAAGCATAGAATTATTATGTTTTTCAGAAAAAATGAGATTGGGGTTCTCTTCCTTGTGTGTTCCCTATCAGGTATTTACAGAGACGTTAACTGTTCATGCAGTAGTGAACTCCATGGATCTTCAATCAAGTTAGCCCAAAAGAAGCAACAACAATTTTGGGAGACACTGAACAACTTCAGCAGTACCTAAAGCAGGATGTTTCTGCAGCCTGAAGCTTTGTGTTGGGTATTTGGGAGCCCAAATTTGATAGCTAAGAAGCTAGGCAGTGTTCTTAAGGGTTTGAAGAAGTTGCATGCTCCAGGAAAGAACAGAGACACATTTGACTGTTCTGCAAAAATGTAAACGTTTGCATCACTTTAAGTAAATTTTTTTTTCAGGAAACTGCCTGCTCTTATAATTTAGGGTAAATAATGTGGGAATTAGGAACCCACTTGAATTGCATCCAGGGTTTGGTCCATTGAATTGCATCTCAGGGTTGCTGCAATCTGTTTGTGGTTTCAGTATAATGAAAGAATATGATCACTGCAAAATACAATTCACCACAGAAACGTTGTGCAGTGTGGGTACAGAATTTGTTCACCTAGTGCACACAAAGCCTCGTGCTTTGTTTCCAATGGAAGCCACCAGCAGATGATTTTATGGGTAATATTCATTACTCATAGGTAATGAATAATCTGCTGTATGCATTAGATCTCAGTCTTAAATCTGTTTGTAAGGTAAAAACATGAAGCATGGCATTTTCATATCATTCCTGGTTGTTTTTAGTCAAAGAAATCACTGCTTTCCAGTCCCATTGGTAACAATTTAGCCACTGAAACTCTTTTGACTCTTGTGAAACTGTTGTTCTCAATGATTTTTCTTAAGAATTGGGTTTTGTAATATAATTACATGTTTATATTATTATTGTTATCTTTGCATTTCACAACAAATTTCCTTCATTTCCTGTTAGGAGAAAGCAAGAACTGAGGTTCAAGATCTACCTTTCCTGTAATACACTGCAATTTTTATGTTTGGTGGTTTTGGTTTTTTATTAAGGCCTTTCATGCCTGCTGGAGTTGTAGAGTAAAAACCAAACGTCTTTCAGTTTGCATTTTCCCTTGCACAGGGTCATTCTTCTCATCCTTTTACTAATTTCACCTGACCCTGAGATATCCTTTCTTGAGATCTTTGCAGCTTGTATCATTACACTTCCTTCCATATGAAAATACTGATTTATGTAACATTCTTCAACTTCTTAATTATCATTTTTTATGCACACCAACATTTTGTTTACTTGTTTTGACCACAGCTACAGATGACCCCTGTCTGCTCTCTAAGTTTGGGACCCTTTCTAAGAATGAATCATACAAGTAACTCCTCTTCCCTTCAATAGCTCAACACTTCGTACTTATCAAATCTGAGTTTTGTGTGTCGTCAGGCTGCCCAGGGGATGCTACCCGACTGGGTCTTCTGCAATTCTTTCTAGGCCTCTCTAACCCTCACATAAATAACCTGTCAAATACAGATTTGGCTGCTCCCTTGTCAAATTTTGCTTTTTTTCAAATCAGTGATAAATATACTAAATCACAGAGAGCTATTATTTTATTTAGTGCAATTGCTAATATAATTCCAATATAAAAAAGCTCCAGTTTGACAATTTTATGTCTCTGTGAAAGTTAGCCCGTTTCCTACCTGTGTTTTAAACTTTGGTAGCCATTACCTTTTTAGAATGGCAAGTATTTAAAACATGGTGGTTTAAAGCTCATTTCTACTCTGGCTGCCTTTTCCAGAGATGAATAGCTATCTGTAATAAAGAGAAACTGATAGAAAATACCTCTATTATGCAGAAATGGATTTTTTCCCCACAATAGTAGAATTTATGTTGTTACCCTGCCTGTGCTACAGGGGGTTTGACCCGCTTAATTATTTCTTTAAAGGAGAAAGATTTTTGAGCAGTCTTGGGAATCTGGAGAGGTCCCAGCTGACTGGAAGCAGGTGGAGGTTGTCCCAATTTTCAAGAAGGGTGAGAAGGACCCTAGACTGACATAAGCATGTTAGAGTCACTTCAGTGCCTGGTAAAATCATGGAGAAGATTATTCTGGGAGGTGCTGAGGCTCTGCCAGGACCACACAGTCATCAGTCACAGCCAGCACGGCTCCAGGAGGGGAAAGTCACCAAGTCCTGCTTGTCACCCTCATCTCCTGCAGCAGGGTGACCCACCTGGCTGAGCAAGGGAAGCCAGCTGATGGAATCTTTTTGGACTTCAGCAAAGTTTGATACCATCTCTCCCAGGATCCCTCTGGACAAACTGCCCAGTGTACAGCTGGATAAACACACGGTGAGATGGGTGAGCAGCTGGCTCATGGTCAGGCACAAAGGGTGGCAGTGACTGGGGTGACATCAGACTGGGGCATGTCACCAGTGGGGCTCTGCAGGGCTCCATCCTCAGTGCTTTCAACACCTTCATGAATGATTTGGAGCCAGGGCTCAAAGGAACATGGAGGAGGTTTGCTGATGACACTGAATTAGGAGGAGCTGTTGGCTCCTTTGAGGGCAGAGAGGCCCTGCAGAGACCCAGAGCAATGAGAGAGATGGGCAATCCCCAACCCAGTGAGGTTTAACCCAGGCAAGTGCTGGGTTCTGCACTGGGACAGGGCACCCCTGGCTGTGTGCATGGCCTGGGCAAGGAGAGGCTGGAGAGCAGCTGCAGGAAGGGCCTGGGGGTCCTGCTCAGTGCCCAGTGGGGGCTGAGCCAGCAGTGCCCTGGCAGCCAGGAGGGACATCCCTGTCCTGGGGCTCCAGCCCAGCACTGCCAGCCAGGACAGGGATTGTTCTGCTCTGCTCTGGGCTGGGCTGGCCTCCCCTTGAGTGCTGGGGGCAGTTTTGGGCACCACAGCACAAAAAAGACATGAAGCCATTGGAGAGTGCCCAAAGGAGGCCACGAGGATGGGGAAGGGTCTGGAGGGGAAGCCCTCACTGAGGAGCAGCTGAGGGCACTTGGTGTGTTCAGCCTGGAGGAGACTGAGGTCAGACCTCACTGCAGTCTTCAACACGGTCACAAAGGGGCAGCTCTGATCTCTTCACTCTCCTGACCAGGGACAGGAGCCCAGGGAAGGGCTGGAGCTCTGCCAGGGGAAGTTTAGATTGGAACTCAGGAAAACGTTCTTCCCCAGAGGGTGCTGAGGCACTGAACAGTCTCCCTAGGGAATGGGCATGGCCCCAAGATTGCCAGAGCTCAAGGAGAATTTGGCAACACTCACAGGCACAAGATGGGATTGTTGGGGTGTCTGTGCAGGGCCAGGACTTGGACAGCATGGTTCTGATGGGTCCCTCTCAACTCAGCACAGTCTCTGATTCCATGGTTCCATGATAAGAAGTCGTGGTTTAACCCCAGCATCCCCCAAGCCCCCCACAGGGCTCACTCTCCTCCCATCAGCGGGATCAGGCAGAGAACGGGGAGGGGGAAAGTGAGAAAACTCCTGTGCTGAGATAAAAACAATTTAATAGGGAAAGCAAAAGCAGTGCACACAAGCAAAGCAAAACAAGGAATGAATTCCCCTGGGCAGGCAGGTGTTCAGCTCCTCCAGGAGAGCAGGGCCACGTCCCCTGGAAGGGTGGCTTGGGAAGACAAACACCATCACTCCAAATGTGCTTCCTCCTTCTTCCCCCCCTCACACACTGATGCCATAAGGCCTGGGATACCCCTGTGGCCAGGTGGGGTCACCTGTCCTGGTTGTGTCCCCTCCAGCCTCCCAAGCACCCCCAACTTTCTTGCCAGCGTGGCAGTACAGAAAGTAAAAAAGGTCTTGGCTCTGTGTAACCTCAGCAATAACAAAACCAAAACATTTCAACTCTGTGTTCAGCACAAATTTAAAACATAGGCCCATACTGTGAAAAAAATTAACTCTACCCCAGCTGAAACCAGCACAATGTCTCACTAAAAAAATATAGTTTACACTTTGTAATCTGAGTGTTATATATATAAAAAATAATTTCATGCTTCAGACAAATCTCTAGTATTTTAAGGGTGATGTCTTTCAAAAATGTTTATTATTAAGAGAACCCCCAGTGAAACCACCGACTCTCCCGTTACCTGATGTGGGTAATGAGATGGATCGCCCTGATGGCATCCAAAAGCACCACCGCGTGAATAAATAGCGAAGCAGGGATGTTCAGAATTCCTTTTCAGGACCATTTGGCAGCTCCCGGGCGGGGAAGGACCGGGCGGGCCCCGCACGCGGGTGGCGAATTCTCGGTGCGGTACCGCCATCTCTCGGTCCTGCTCCGCACAGCAGCGCAGCGGCTCCGCATCCCGCGCTCCCCATCCCTCTCTCTGCATCCCGCACTCCGCATCCCTCACCCTGCATCCCGCACTCTGCATCCGCATCCCTCACCCTGCATCCCGCATTCCGCATCCCGCACTCCCCATCCCGCACTCTGCATCCCGCACTCCTCATCTCTCACTCCGCATCCCGCACTCCCCATCCCGAGCTCCGCACCCCTCACTCTGCACCGCACCTCCACAGTCCCACATCCCTCGCTCCGCATCCCGCGCTCGACATTCCCGCACTCTACACTCCGCACCTCCGCGCTCCCCGTGCCCGCAATCCCGCACTGGGCGCTCCCGAGCTCCCCCGGCTCGCTGTCAGTGATTCCCGTCGGCTGCTCCCGGGAGGCGGCGTTTCCCCGGCAGGAATTGTCCCGCAGAGCCCGGGGCTCCAGCTCTGCTCGCNGGAGAGCAGCTGCAGGAAGGGCCTGGGGGTCCTGCTCAGTGCCCAGTGGGGGCTGAGCCAGCAGTGCCCTGGCAGCCAGGAGGGACATCCCTGTCCTGGGGCTCCAGCCCAGCACTGCCAGCCAGGACAGGGATTGTTCTGCTCTGCTCTGGGCTGGGCTGGCCTCCCCTTGAGTGCTGGGGGCAGTTTTGGGCACCACAGCACAAAAAAGACATGAAGCCATTGGAGAGTGCCCAAAGGAGGCCATGAGGATGGGGAAGGGTCTGGAGGGGAAGCCCTCACTGAGGAGCAGCTGAGGGCACTTGGTGTGTCCAGCCTGGAGGAGACTGAGGTCAGACCTCACTGCAGTCTTCAACACGGTCACAAAGGGGCAGCTCTGATCTCTTCACTCTCCTGACCAGGGACAGGAGCCCAGGGAAGGGCTGGAGCTCTGCCAGGGGAAGTTTAGATTGGAACTCAGGAAAACGTTCTTCCCCAGAGGGTGCTGAGGCACTGAACAGTCTCCCTAGGGAATGGGCATGGCCCCAAGATTGCCAGAGCTCAAGGAGAATTTGGCAACACTCACAGGCACAAGATGGGATTGTTGGGGTGTCTGTGCAGGGCCAGGACTTGGACAGCATGGTTCTGATGGGTCCCTCTCAACTCAGCACAGTCTCTGATTCCATGGTTCCATGATAAGAAGTCGTGGTTTAACCCCAGCATCCCCCAAGCCCCCCACAGGGCTCACTCTCCTCCCATCAGCGGGATCAGGCAGAGAACGGGGAGGGGGAAAGTGAGAAAACTCCTGTGCTGAGATAAAAACAATTTAATAGGGAAAGCAAAAGCAGTGCACACAAGCAAAGCAAAACAAGGAATGAATTCCCCTGGGCAGGCAGGTGTTCAGCTCCTCCAGGAGAGCAGGGCCACATCCCCTGGAAGGGTGGCTTGGGAAGACAAACACCATCACTCCAAATGTGCTTCCTCCTTCTTCCCCCCTCACACACTGATGCCATAAGGCCTGGGATACCCCTGTGGTCAGGTGGGGCACCTGTCCTGGTTGTGTCCCCTCCAGCCTCCCTGGCATCCCCAACTTTCTTGCCAGCGTGGCAGTACAGAAAGTAAAAAAGGTCTTGGCTCTGTGTAACCTCAGCAATAAGAAAACCAAAACATTTCAACTCTGTGTTCAGCACAATTTTAAAACATAGCCCCGTACTGTGAAAAAAATTAACTCTACCCCAGCTGAAACCAGCACAATGTCTCACTAAAAAAATATAGTTTACACTTTGTAAACCGAGTGTTATATATATAAAAAATATTTTCATGCTTCAGACAAATCTCTAGTATTTTAAGGGTGATGTCTTTCAAAAATGTTTATTATTAAGAGAACCCCCAGTGAAACCACCGACTCTCCCGTTACCTGATGTGGGTAATGAGATGGATCGCCCTGATGGCATCCAAAAGCACCACCGCGTGAATAAATAGCGAAGCAGGGATGTTCAGAATTCCTTTTCAGGACCATTTGGCAGCTCCCGGGCGGGGAAGGACCGGGCGGGCCCCGCACGCGGGTGGCGAATTCTCGGTGCGGTACCGCCATCTCTCGGTCCTGCTCCGCACAGCAGCGCAGCGGCTCCGCATCCCGCGCTCCCCATCCCTCTCTCTGCATCCCGCACTCCGCATCCCTCACCCTGCATCCCGCACTCTGCATCCGCATCCCTCACCCTGCATCCCGCATTCCGCATCCCGCACTCCCCATCCCGCACTCTGCATCCCGCACTCCTCATCTCTCACTCCGCATCCCGCACTCCCCATCCCGAGCTCCGCACCCCTCACTCTGCACCGCACCTCCACAGTCCCACATCCCTCGCTCCGCATCCCGCGCTCGACATTCCCGCACTCTACACTCCGCACCTCCGCGCTCCCCGCAATCCCGCACTGGGCGCTCCCGAGCTCCCCCGGCTCGCTGTCAGTGATTCCCGTCGGCTGCTCCCGGGAGGCGGCGTTTCCCCGGCAGGAATTGTCCCGCAGAGCCCGGGGCTCCAGCTCTGCTCGCCCTGTTCACTCCCTCCGCACCGGGGGCTGCTTCCCAGGGCAAAATCTGCGGGCACCAGGCAGGTCTGTAACAGGAATATTTAAGAATCCCCCGCCCCTCCGAAGGGGAAAGTAGAGAGTGTAATGTGCAGAACTTCTCTGCATGAGTTCTAAAACCTGTAAAACCTGTGATAGATAAGCGTATTAAAAACACAGTTCTACTTTCTAGCCAAGGCATGTTTACCTATCACGAATCGACAGCTGTACTTTTAAGCACAAAAGGTGTGGTGCAAGACCTGGGATTGGGCGTGTGGAGTCCCGTTTCCAGTGACTCAGCAGGAACCTGTCAGAGAACGGTGCAGAGGTTCACTTTCTCAGCACTGCCAAACAGAACTGCTCTGCAGCAAGTGTCAGGAGTGCCAAGCATCTGTACAGTGAGTTCAAAGTCCTGGAGGTGCTGAACTCTGCACAAGACCCACCAAAATCCATGTTTCCTAAACATGGACATGCCAAAAATTTCTTTTATCTAATGAATCAAAGTCCTTATGAAGACTATATGAACCACACAGTTACTAGAACCAAACAATTTTTCCATACAGAAATTAATTCCAATAGACAAGCAATACAACACAGACAGAATTAGCAGTGGGAGCCTTAACCAAAGCAAGCACCACCAGTGATTGCTCTCCTGACCACCAAAAAAGACTTAAAACGTATTCTGAAATGACAAGCCCAGGAACAAAAATGACAACAAGGATGTAATGGAGACACTGATCTTACAGTACATGACATTTTCCACACACAAATCACCTTGTGGCCCAAAGGAAACCGGTAACTGCTGGTCTCTGTTCTATATAAGACTTGTATTACTTTTCCCCTTGCGAGTTTCCTCCACTGTTGCATGTGCCAGGTACCATTTTCTTTTCCCCCTCATGTTGTCTAACTGATTTACCTAGCAAAGTTAAATTCAGAGCAATTTCTTCCTGTCTGTGCTTCGCATAAAGTTTGCTCTCTCTGTGCCACATCTGAAGAGGAGTTTGTATCTGAACATCACAGCCTGAAAAAAAGATTACATCTCATTGCAAGACATCCCACCCTTGAAAATGCAGGACACTTATTTTATCAGAAATACTTAAAAATGTAGGTATAGACCAGCAGCTCAAGTATTTCTGAGTTAGTGCAGTGACACAGCCCCCTGACCTCAGGCTGCTCTGTGCTTTTGCCCCACAGCTGCTCCAATCCCTCCAAAGTGCTCTCAGCCAGGTTTGTCCCAGAGCTAAACCCAAAAGCTGATGGCTGTGAAGCGCTCTGCAAATCTGGGTCCTTTTTTGTCTTTGAAACCAGGGACTGGATTGGATTTGAATTTGAATGTTTGATCCCTTTTTTTATTGTCAGGCCTCAGGAGAATCCATTCTAATACTTTCTATGTGGCCATGCAAGTATTTTGTTCCATTACTGGAAGTAGAAAGCAGGATTCAAGACTGTAGTTTTGTTTGCTTTCTTATAATAAGTTAGTACAATGGATTTAAATGGAAGTGGAATTATATATGAACATTCTTTATCATGCCAGAAATTTTCAATTAGGGGAAATTAGCCACTTGGTTCATTCTGATAAATTAATCATAGAGATTATCTATTAAACATGCTACTTAACCTTTCTGGCATAAGTGCTTGAGGCAGTAGTATTTAGGCTCTCCACATTAATTTGGAAATATTAATTTCTAGGCAGCTGTCTTCCAAAAGAGAATTTTCACTTGTCTTTTTTATAAGTAGGTCATTGTACAGCTGTTGTTAATAGAGGCTGGCATTTGTGGAATGGTAAATCCACCATTGTACCCTATCGGCCCCAAAATTGATCTCCATCAATTACAGAACAGCCTTTACTGAAATGCCCTTTCTCAGCCCCAAAGGGTGTCATCCCTTGCTGTGGTAGCCTCTGGCCTTTTCTGGAATGGGAATCCTGCATTATCCTGCAGGAGCTGAAGCACCACTGTGTTCACACTCTCTGCATTCCATGAGATAAGGGCTTGCCTTGACTTTCTATTATCGCTTCCATCTACATTAGAGCTGCCTTAAAATTAATCCTGAGGGAAATCGGTAAGACAGCTCTCAGCTGTCAAAGGAACAGCTGGTTCAACTGCTGAACACCCAGTCCAAACCTTCCTTGTACCTCCACAATGAAATCAATTGGTGCTTTCACTGAGGACAAGACCTCTCTGTCCCTGTGGTGCTCAGCTGTTGCACAGCTTATGGAGAGACAAGCAGCTCCTGGAACTGCTACAAATCCTGTCCTGTGCTCTTTCAGAACTAGAATCGGGACCTTGGCCTGGTTATCTTCCTCATATGTCATAAAATTTGCATAGTCTGCTGCAGGAATAGTTTGAACTCTAGAACTCTGCATTCTAGGGGAAAAAGAGAGGAAGTAGGGAAGTGCTGGAACCAAAGGAGGCAGCCTAAGGAAAGAAACTATGAATGGCAGACAATTTATATAATTTAAGGTTAATGAAATGAAAAAGGATATCTCAAAATCTTGGAATAAAATGTTACCAACGAAAGACAATGGAATATACATTATGTGAGCAGCAGGTCCATTAATTGTGGGTGACCAAATCAGTGTCCTAGAAGGCAGAATTGGTAGCCAGGCTGTGATGCTGGAGTTTGTCCCTCCTGTGAACTAGAATCAATAGATTATCAATTACCTTATTGATTACCTGAACCTATAAATTCTTGCACAAATACAGTTAAGCATAAAAATGCTTGTAGACTTGGAATGTAAAGTTAACAAAATCCTGCTTACTTTGGGATTGGGTCAGATAAACTTGAAGATCTTCGAGGTTTAAGATATGGAGGATTTTGAGATAATTCAAATAGTGCAAGGACTATGATAAAATAAGACAGAGAAGGGGAAACAGAATTAAGACCTGTGTCTCAGTCAAAAATGAATTAATTGAAATTCAGACTTGGACTGAGATACAGTTGAGCAGCTGTGCTGCACAAGGCCATAGGATTCATATTTTGTGTGAAAAGGGAAAAAACTACTTCAATAATAACAATTCTTGTGATCAGAGCAGTAAGAAGCTAATGTGGCTCTGTAGTTTGGAAAGAAAGTGGAAAACTGAAGTGGTCAGAAAAGAGAAGTATTAACCGCACCTCCACCTAGTTAATGAGGGGGCTGGGCCGGTCAAAAGACCTTTTAGCAAGTCTTGTAACCTGACTGTGAAATCCTGAACATGAAGAGAGTAACAGCTCAGACAGCATCCAAATTTTACAGTGAAAGGCAGGATGGGAATTGCCAGTTTTGAAATAATAAAGATGAAAAAGTTGATGCAAAATCGAGACATTATCATAATTTAAACAACAACAGGCTATCTGGGAGGACCTGCAGGAGAAGTGTGTAAACATGGCAGGCTTTTGGCTGATCACTAGAATGAGGTGAAGGTGCTCTGAGAACAATGCCTACTGCTAACAACAGCAGAGAAGCTTGGGAAAATGTGTGTATGAGATCCCTGGATTTGATAGGGATGTGGTAAGAACACTAACGAACTCTGCTTCCCAATTTGAGAAAAATCTGACAGGTGAGTCAGGAGTGTTTCATGGCTGAATATCAAATGCTGTCAGTAAGATTAATATTTTAAAAAAGGGTATTTGCTATCTCCCTGTGACTGATATGAGATATTTATTAAGCCAAAGAACTTTACATCACAGGTTACAACTGGGTTACAGTTCCTGACGGAATAGGAGTCTGTGATTATTCAGGATTTTATCCTAAAGGTCTTGGACAGGAAGGAAAATACATAAAGGTGACATGACAATGTGCATGGTAAATCTTCTTAAAGACTTAATGGGCACTTGGGTTCTCCTCTATGGAATCAATTCCAACGTTTGATTTTTGCCATTTTATTTTCCTGCCTTTCATGAAGGCATGCAGGGAACCACATGCGGTGAAAAATGGCCAGGTGGATTTGGGTGGCAAGAAAGAAGCAGCTTTGTCTTGGCAAAATTATCCAAACCTATGATTGGCAAGGCTGAGAGTGGCCTCCAAAAATGTAAAACAACCTGAGAATATATCAAGTGATTAAGATTCATTCTGCTGAAGAAAAATGTTTTGGTCTATTAAACAGTTGTTTCAAGTCTGAAAAAGCAAACTTTAGAAACAAGCAAGAGTGAGGTATGGAAGGACTTTTGTTAAGGATCAACTATGAATGCTTTTTGTTTTGCAGCAAGGACAAGATGCTGATTCTGCAGCTTAAGACTTGGGCTGTGATTTTAGTGCTCTGAGTCAAGTTCATGCTCTGTGACTCTGATTTGGGCTCAGATCCATAAAGGGGCTTAGCTACTTAAAACATGATTTCACTGGGATTTGCTTCCCTAAGCTGCAGAATGCAATCTCTGGAATTTGACAAACTTCTTTATACACCCATGTTTAAACAACATCCTGCTTTATGCCCAGAAGAGCTTTTGCCCCCAAGGATGGCACAGCTGCTGCTCTGCCTGCCCCGGCCTGCCCAGAGCTCAGCCAGACAGGGGGGCAGGCAGGGATGAAGGCAACAGGGACACGGGCAGGGCCTGCCACACAGGGACATGGGCAGGGGTCTGGGACCCGGGAACACGGGCAGGGGCCGGGCACAGAGGGACGTGGGCAGGGTTCTGGCAGACAGGGACACGGGCAGGGCTCGGGCACACAGGGACGTGGGCAGGGACCTGGGATCCGGGGACACGGGCAGGGCTTGGACACACAGGGGCACGGGCAGGGCTTGGGCACACGGGGACACAGGCATGGCTCTGGCTCCCAGGGACACGGGCAGGGCTCTGGCTCCCAGGGACACGGGTAGGGCTTGGGCACACGGGGACACAGGCAGGGCTCTGGCTCCCAGGGACACGGGCAGGGCTCTGGCTCCCAGGGACACGGGTAGGGCTCTGGGACACAGGGACACGGGGAGGGCTTGGGCACACGGGGACACGGGCAGGGCTCTGGCTCCCAGGGCGGCACCCGCTGCCGGCGGTGCGCGGCCGTCGGGGTGCGGATGTCACGCAGGCCTGTCCCAGGCTGGTGCTGAGGCCGCCGCGGGCCGGCCCGGGGGAAAACCAGCCCGACAAGGGACGGTATTGCCACCGCGCACCCGCACGAGCAGCGGCCCCACACAGCCGCGGGCGGACACTGGCCCCGGGGAGCGCTGCGCCGTGACGGGGACACGGCGGTTCCCTCACACAGGAGGTACAACCGGGAGCACTGCGCGTTCCCCGGGGTCTGCGGCGCCGGCTCCGGCCTCAGCCTCGGCCCCGGCTCCCGGCTCCCGTCCCCGCCGCCGCCGCCCCCGCGCAGGGGCCCGCAGGCCGCTCCTCCCCTGTCTGGCGCGGCACGGAGGGAATCCCACAGCGCAGGGAGGGGAGGGGGCCGGGCTGGGCCGGGCCGGGCGCTGCCGGGGCGGGGCGGCCGCAGGAGGCCGCGTCGCCGCTATAAAAGCGGAAGCGGCGGCAGGAGCTCCGCTCGCCTTGCCCGGTTCATTCCGCCTTCCCTGCTCATCCCGCGGACATGGCGCTGTCCGGCGACCCCCATTTCAAGAAGCTGGTGGAGTGGCACAAGGCCAACTCCTCCAAGCTCGTCCTGCGGCAGCTCTTCGAGGCCGACAAGGATCGCTTCCAGAAGTTCAGGTGAGGCCGGGAGGCCCCGCGGCTGAGCGGGGC